>JAYEVE010000173.1:0-181473 GCA_036346375.1 Guadua angustifolia
ATTGGATAAGCGTTGCATTGAGCTCCCCATCCCTTAGCTATGCTCTGACTTGAGTCCAAAGCCAGAGGCTTCCTTCCCTGGCGGCCTGGCCATTTCCTGAACCGAGCGCAAAAGACTGAAGCTGCTCTCCTCTTCCGTTCTCTTCTGCCGCAGGTGTTGAAGTATAAGTGAATTGTCCACTTTTCTTTATCAGCTTAAGCTTTTGGGTGAACCGGTGGTGCATGCAACTCAATATAGATCGAGCCAAGAGGTCTCGAGTTCAAGACCGGTTGGCGCAATTTAAAAAAATTGCAGCCCACTTTCTATTCCACGCCCCAGCCCGAGGGAGCTCGCAGACGTGAGGGAGTGTTGAAGTATAAGTGAATTGCCCACTTTTCCTTATCAGCTTAAGCTTTTGGGTGAACTGGCTGGTGCATACAACTCAATAGCAGGAACCCAAAACGAAGGCACAAGTGAATTAAATCAAACCAGTAGGAATTTTTGGAATTCATCTGTCAGAGAGCTTCGTGATACATCTTAATTTGGGTACTTATCAAGCCTCGATTTCAGCTTCCTTTGCCTGCAACGCCGCCGCACTGGTCTCCTTCTTCTCCAACTCCGGCGCATGGTGGTGGAGCTCTCCAGTAAGCTTTCGGCCACATCAACCAGCAAAATGGATTCATCTTCACTCCCACACACTCGATTTTCTCCAGGATTAATCTTGTCTTCAATTGCTCCAGCTATCCACCGCCGCCTGCGCCGCATGTCACCGGTGGCAGCCCATAGTGGCATGTCATCTTCACAGACGAGAACTCCCTTCGATCACCCTAGACATTATCTTGCTCTTCCAACGGCCGGCCGGCCTGCAGAACCGACGGGACTGAGTTGAGGGTTGCAGGGGCGCGCAGTTTGCCTGACTTCAACTTCAATGCTAGCCGATCTCGTAGGTGTCCGGGGACTTGACTCCGTGCACCATAGATAATGCTGTCGCAACGGATAATGCTTGGTTGATTGTACAGTCTCAACATCACAAGGCTTCACCAAATTTGTCTCGGTAGAATACCTAATCATTAACTACAACTTTTTACTTGCTTAACCATTTCACTGTTAATATACCTGGATATTGAAGTGAGGCTTCTTACTACACAGATAGTTAGCAAGGTGCAAGCCTGGACTGCAGATATCAAATATCTGTTTAATTTCTTTGCTGAAAGAACCAAGCGGTAAAAATTGCAACAGCTATATCGTGGCACAGTATAAATCACAAATAGTTGCTAATCATGTTCACAATACATAATCACAAATAATTTCGATGATCTTTTTCTTAAGAGAAAAGGCTTGTCTTCCATAATCAAAGTGATCACCAAAATCACCTCTTAAGAGAGAAGAATTAACCGTGGCTTCATGGCTCCATTCCGTTGTCACTTGTCAGGGGGCTTCACTACATCCATACACTGAATGGAGCAGTGCCGGCTTCCACCTGCATGCATCTAAAGTATAGCTAATGAACAAGCAATTTCCAATATAAAAGGGGCATGCATGAGTTGAAGCACTTTCATTACAAGGTGAATATTGCATCTACTTCAGTTCTCAATGCAACTTCATAACTAACAGTTTTCAACATTATGCATTTTTCACATTATTAGCGTCATTTGAACTTCATTTATCATAGATCAAAACCACGAGCAAGTTGAAGATAGCAACACGTAGTACAAAGGGCTAGTAGTATTACGTACCAAGAATTTAAAATACGTGTGCGCAGAAACTCTGGATCATCTGGTTGTAGATTTGGCAGGTTTAACTGAAGTAAGAAAGAGAATGACGGAGTCGCCGCTTAATTTGTGCAAGCGTAGGAAACAATCTTCTTTTGCATTCTGCTGTTATTCCTCGAATGTCCTATTCCTCTTCATCCCCTGAAACAACAGTCAAGCGAAACCAAATAAAAAAAGGTTGGAATATCTCTTTCAAAAAAAGGAGGTACAGTAGGAAATACATTCAGACCCTAGCATAAGGAGTTACTGATGAAGGAATAAGACGAAGCAAATTAAAGAAATCAAACTAAAAGAGTAACCGAACAAATTAAGACAAAGCAGTAGTATTATAGTTTACCTGCAGATCGAGAAGAGCTGACAATGATATTTGTCTCCAAGTTGCCAGAGGGATCTCTTGTGTACTGCACGTACCATTTCCTATGATTGTCTCCATCGTCTGCATACGCCTTGACATGCTGAATATGCGCAACTTGTCCCACTCAGGGCCAGATCGTCCCGCAACTATGGAAGTGAGTAGCTCTAGGCTGCAGTCCAGTAGCAGATGCCTTGGCTTTATATCTCGCATGTATTCCGGGAGCGTTTCCATGTCGTAGTCCTCCAGTTGGAGCCTCTGAAGTGCAGGGACATCCTCCAGTACCTTGAGCTTTTTGCAGTTCACAATGACAAGCTTTTGCAATTTGGGGAGATTAGTGATGCTCTCTACGTCAGGATTATGTTGCACGTCAAGCTCAACAACACAAGCAAAGTTCTCCAGGGAATTGAGGAGCTGGACCCTGTATATATATAGTTTTTTCAATGCCCTTGCATGGGAGGCGAGGCCTAGAGGAACACACCTCAACTTGCAGTCCATGAGCTTAAGTAACTCCAAGACAGGCATGGCTTGCACATTTACGTGCTCAGGCTCCCACTCCCACTCCTCCCATTCCACCATTTTGTCAGCACTCTTCCTGTGAAGCCTGGGCGTGAAGATGCAGCAGCAGAAGCGGCAACGGAGCAGAAGCGGGAGGAACAATCAGCAAACAGGATGCGAAACGGTACAAGGCCAAAACGAGCCCACAAGCCCAATCCTCGTCTTCTGGGCTCGGACTGGATAAACAACTAAATGGTCCGGCCTGGTTGGCCCTGGGAGTTGTAAATGGTGATGTGTGTTGTGTCTCCTGAACGAGAGGGGTTTCGACATAAAGGGCAGGGAAAAACATTAGAGAGAGGCGGTGAATAGTTGGCTGAACCGAATCTGAGCGATCGGCAGTTTAAGCGGCGGCTATCAGCGTGAGGTGTTTCTTTCCTTGTTTTCGGAGGCGAAGTCGCGGCGTAAACACTTGGCTGTGTGTGTTCCTTGGCGATCGGAGTTAAACTCGGTGGCGGAGATACTTGTATCTTTCTTCTTGAATCAATCCAATACTTCCGGTTGTGGTGTTTCTTGGCGTTGGGTTCTTACATCTGGTATCGAGCCAATCCATCGCCACCATGTTGACCGAGAACGACAAGCGATGCTCTGGGCTCTTTGTGGAGAAGATGGAGGAGAGCAATCAAAGGACGTCTGTACGCTTGATGAGCTTAGGGCCTCGGCGCTGGCGGTTGGCGGCAACGCGTTAAGCGCTTCGTCTCCGCCTACGGGGCGGCTCCGGCAAGCCGGTGCCACGACCCGACACCCTCCTCTTCCTCTTCATCCACTACGGCCGAGAAAATCAGCGGCGTCGCCCCATCACCACCAACAACAGATGTCGACGACGACCTCCCTAGTGGCGCTCGTGCCTTCCCCAACCTCGAGATCCACCCCCGGCGCCGCCCGCCACCTCCATCGCCACCACCCTGGGACACCACGGCGGCGCCCACAGTGTTCGACGCCGGGCCCATATCGAGCCACTGCATTCCGGCATCTGCGGCCATGTTCTCGGCTTGTCCCCACGGCTTCCTTGGTAGCGGCGCAAGCTTCCCCAACCTCTGCTTCACCAAGGGATGTTGTCCTAGCAATATTCACGGACTCCTCACAGAGCGCCGCAGACAAGCCACACCAAGTGCTCGGGAGCCGGTGTCAACATGGGCATCTGCGTTCTACTTTGTGATGTTTAAAGAGGTTGTTTCACTAGAGGTCCTCAACAAGCTCAACATGCGGTGACCACCAAGAGCTCGACACCAAGTTCCGCCGGTATTTCGATTATATTTCTCTGGGCGGTGCCCATGCTCGAGATGTGCATGTCGATGTTGCCAAGCAACGACCAGCACCATGGCCTTCTTTCAATTCTTGTCAAGCCCAAGTACAGTTGATAGCAGCTAGCATAGGCGGGATATTAACAATTGCATGCCGGATGATGAATTACGCAAGTAGAATATTGTTTCATATTGGGCAACCCAACAATTATCTCCAATCGGAGAGCCTCTATCACGAGATGGTGTTAGATGGGTGCATAAGAAAGAGGAGAGACTTCATATTGCTTGACAGTTCATGGTTCAGAAAGGAGCAAACTAGCAAGATGCCAAAACCTCCATGGTTGTTTTGTGCAGGGAGGTGTTTGCATCGGTGTGGGATTTTTGCGAGTTGGTGGCTCGAAGATACATATTGGGCTGCTCATGTCATCAATTATGTTAAAGCTCTTGAACAGACACAAATACAATCGCGCTTGCGGTTCTTTAAGTATCAGTATGACCAATCTCTTGTCATCAACTTGGCTTACATGGTTAGAATTCAAGACTCGAACAACCCCGGTCGCATCACGAGGAATTCGCCTTTGTCTAGGCTTGCATTTCTGAACGGTGCATGATCCAATCAGTTCAAAGACAATATGTTTGGTGGTGCTTAATCGTGCTAACAACATTGCCTGTCATAGAAGTATATGTTCTATGGGATCCTGGTGGTTGCTGTCTTCGGCTTGGGGACAAGCCGAAATTCAAGGGAGGGAGGATGTCAGCACTCTTCCTGTGAAGCCTGGGCGTGAAGATGCAGCAGCAGAAGCGGCAACGGAGCAGAAGCGGGAGGAACAATCAGCAAACAGGATGCGAAACGGTACAAGGCCAAAACGAGCCCACAAGCCCAATCCTCGTCTTCTGGGCTCGGACTGGATAAACAACTAAATGGTCCGGCCTGGTTGGCCCTGGGAGTTGTAAATGGTGATGTGTGTTGTGTCTCCTGAACGAGAGGGGTTTCGACATAAAGGGCAGGGAAAAACATTAGAGAGAGGAGGGCGGTGAATAGTTGGCTGAACCGAATCCTGAGCGATCGGCAGTTTAGGCGGCGGCTATCAGGCGTGAGGGTGTTTCTTTCCTTGTTTTCTGGAGGCGAGTCGCAGGCGGCGAAACACTGGGCTGTGTGTGTTCCTTGGCGATCGGAGTTAAACTCCAGGCGGCGGAGATACTTGTATCTTTCTTCTTGAATCAATCCAATACTTCCAGTTGTGGTGTTTCTTGGCGTTGGGTTCTTACACATTTCTCCTAAGATCATCTGTTGCAATCTCGGAAGCGCAGTAGCCGCCTGGGATAATGGATGATGACTATGGTGATGGTAGAGTTGAAGGAATTCAGGCCCAACACGCTTGATGGCTGGACCGCGGCGGATTTGTAAGAGCTGCAAACTGGGGAGCTGGCACAAACCATCAGGGAGTTGGGTGCAGCAGGCCAGGTCCTCCATCGTTAGAATCCTCAAGCTATTGAGGGGCGCCGCTGCTGTCCACATCATCCACCTTGGGAATCGACGACCAAAATATCCTTTGATTTCAAGGTAATCCAAGAAGGGCGGAGGGCAGAGCTCATCAAACACCTCCTCGATTTGTCGCTGCTTTTCCTCAGAGACGCCTTCTTCCTCTTTGACTAACCTATCATCTCCCACCCTACTGGTGCAGTGTAAGAATAAAACAGTAAGATGCACCTTTTCACCAAGCCTGGCTTGTGCGGCGGACGACGCAGCAGATACATTCTCCAGATTCCTCACTAAAAGATGCCTGAGCTCGGAAAGAGGTCCCAACTCCTCCAAACTACATCGATCACCATCCACATGGGCTGGAAACCCATAGAGTTTCGTCAGATTTGTTAGACCTGCGAACCCTCTAGGTGTACTGTTTATACTTGTGTCCTTAAGGTTTAGAGACCTCAGTTGCCCTAGCCTCACAATGCTATCAGGAAGTTTCACCAAACTTTTACAACCACAAAGGCTAATGTGCTGCATGAATCTCATCTTGCCGATGTTTTCTGGTAATCTAGATACATCAGTTTCTCTTAGTGCCAAATACCTCAGGTGCTTGAGTTGATACAAAGATTCAACCAATGCATCAAAGTTTGCAGATTCTACATGTAGAGTCCGTAGACTTGATAAATTAATTAATGAATCACCAGGCTTAATCTTTATATGGCCAACTGATATTAGTGTTCTCAGTGATTTCTGTGCATGTAAAGAACTCCACTCGAACTCATCGGACTCCAATCCCTTGCTTTCTAGAGACAACCGAAGAATCTTTTGTGAACTAAGTTTACTGATAATGTTAGTTTCACCATTTTGAGCTACGAGTGCTTCGTCTCTGGCAACATACTGAGCAAATGAGCGAACAACATCATGCATGTTGCAAAACCATTGATCAGGGTACTCTGTAGCTGGCTCTATAAGGTTCCTCAATATTAACTCCTTGTAGTAGTCTCTTCCTAGCTCTTCAAATTCATCCGAGTTTCCATGAACAAATCCCTCGCTAATCCACATGCCAACAATATCATGTTCAAAAAACACTGTATTTTTAGGGAGAAGCGAGTAGTGCAGAAAGCACTGCTTCAAGCATGGATGCAAATCTTCATAGCTTAAGTATACTGCATTGTTTAGCTCTTCGGGCATTTGAGATACTGACCATATAGCATCATTCAGAACCTTGTTCCAATCACTTAGTCGTTTCTCCCTCTTGCGTAAGAGTCCTCCCATTACTTTGACAGCAAGTGGCAAACCACCACATTTTGCTATGATTTTCAATCCAATGTCCTTTAGCGTGTCATCAATCTCAGGTTCATCTTTCTCACTAGAGACTACCTGCAAGCAGTTTACTGATAAGAGTTAATACGGGACTTGTTGGTAACGGCTAGTATGCCGATTCTATTTATTTGCTATCAGTTTTTTTTTCTAGAGAAAAATTGCTAATCAGCTTGACGAGGAAAGAATGTGCAAGTGAATTGTAGAAGTGCGAACATACAGACATCTTGATCGGTCGATCTCCTTTTACGATTTCACTACTTAACACCGTGAAATTTAGAAGCGTAACTAATACCAGCACCGTGATAGAGTCAGTATGGACGCTGGGAAAAGTGTGTGACGATTAAGGTGTGCATGCACTCAAACAGGATGCTCCTATAAAACACAAAGCAGAATAAAATTAATAATACTGCATGTAATTAAACAAGTGATTGTATTGCACAGCTAGCTAGAGGAGCTATGAGCCTGAGTCCAGAGGAACTTTGGGTGTAACTTTGGGAGTAACAAGTGATTCAGATGTTAGTATGTTACTGCATGCTCTCTGCGTGCTAGAATAAGTGTTAGAATTCCTGCCTTGAGCGCCAACGGTTTTATACTATCTTAATTGGCTATATAAAAATTATATTAATAGAGTTTAGTTAAAAATATTTTTACAATAGTCCGTCCAATCACAAATAATTGTCGTTTTGGATATAGGTGCAGTCAAAATTTTTGACCATCAATATCTGTTTAAATATTTAAATTGAATACATGAAAATCATATGTATAGATTTGTCTCGAAAAGTACTTTTATAATATTATAATTTTATTGGGTTATATATATTATGATAGAAATTAGTAATGAACGATGTGTTTTGGAGACCATGTTAATGTCTAAAACAACAACTATTTATGACCAAAGGAGTAATATATTAGTACATCTTAATGTAAAGTCATAAAAAAACAGTCAAAGTCATATCTTGGAGCCAACTTTTTATTAACAGTACATAATAATTACAAAATCACAAAAGTAAGACAGTTGGAAGGGAATTGGTAAATTAGGAAGGATCGCTGTCCAACACCTTGTCCCACTGTGGACGGAAGAAAAAGAATGTCTAAATTTAATGCTTTAGTGTTTCTCTAGAGACAAACTTTAAAGATAGTTATTATACAAGCTAGATCTCTCGCTTACTCTAAGGCCATGTTTAGATGGGCTAAAGCTAATTGTTAGCTGGCTAATAACTAGAGCTAATTGTTAGCTAGCTAATAATTAGCCCATCTAAAATTAGTCTAGGGCTGTTTGGATACATAACTAATGGTTAGGCTAATTTCTTAGAAAAGTCATGTCGCCCTCATAACAAAGACGGTAAATTAACCTAATGGTTAGGCTAATTTTGGTCCAACTTTCCTACTTTTGTAATTATTATCCGTTAGCAATAAAAAATATCTCAAAAACCATAAAAAGTTAAAACAAAAAAAAAGAAGGAAGGAAGTATCAATTAATTCCAACGGACTGCTTCTTGAGCAACGACCGGGCATCTTGATTGCCTAGTTTGTCGACATGGTGGTAATGCGGACGCCGCAGCTTTCATCCATCGGGCAACTCTTTCGTCTCTTGTGGTGATGACGACTCCGCTGGAGCAATGGCGTTGCACAAGGGCGTCTCAAGCACACCCTCCCATGCTTCTCCTTCTCCTTGCTCATTCCACACGTCATCCATCACCAGAAGACCTTCTTCCTGTCAAGGCAGTAGTAAGAGTTTGCCTAAGCACTTCCATTGCTTTCTCTCACGGTGGTCTCCTCCGACCAAGGTGATGGCCGTCCTAAGCAGCTCAGCCTTGTCGAAGTCTTGGTTGATGCTCAACCATATCGTCTTGTCAAACTTGTCCTTAATGGTGTCGTGGTTGAAGACCTCCCGGCTAGGGTGGTCTTGCCGATCCCGCCGACACCCACGACGGCAACCACCATGATGTTCTTGTTACACTCCTTTTCTATCAGCATTTGCACCAGCTCCCTCGTGTCCTCTTTGATCTTCTCCCTACAACACCCAACCGAGCGGGCTCCCCATCGTCTCGTGGCGCCTAGCAGCAGGGTGAGAGCAATGTGCCCTGCTGCTACGATCCTCGTAGGAACCGAGGTTGATGAAGCTGAAGGCCGTGCTCCGCTCCTTGATCTGTTTAGCTTCGGTTGAGAGCCTTGATGCGGTTTGCCGATGCCGTGGGCGAATAGGGGATTCCAGCGAAGAGCAAGGGGTTGAAACACCCCATGTCTACCGCGGATGGACTACGCTCCATGGCCTTGAGCTGGCAGAGGTCGAGGATGTCGGTGGCGTCGTACATGACGCCTTTGAGCTCCCTCACCCACCCTTGCACGCTCTGGTCGGTGATGCGCCTCCTCTCAGCGTCGGTGAGGAAGTTCTTGAGGTCCCCAAGCTTGGCGTCCATCCTGTCGATCTCGTCCGAGACTCCGAGTAGCATACCCACCTCTTCTTTCGCCATCTCCGTCACCATGTTTTGGACATACGAAGCAAAAGCATCTAGGACCACCGCCATTGCTGCAACTGGTTTGTTTCTTGCTGTACGAAAGTTAAACCAAGCGTCAACTGATCTGATCTCCACCATTAATTAATCTTAACTGTAGATTATACGGCCTCCATTCATGTCTCATCGGTCCTCTCGATGCAAAGACAAAATGGTAACCATGAGATGATGAGAAGCTTGGAGTTACGTACCTTGTATCGGGGATGGGTACGCCGCCCTTGCACCTGGTCTCTGCTCTGGCCTCCCTGCTCTGGTTATGTGCAGAAGGAAAGCAATTATTGGATTTGGAGTTAGAAGTCAGGAACGGAATTCTTCATGGAGAAGCTGAAGAACACAATTTTTTTTGCTAGGATGCATAGCAAAAGTAATCCTTGTTGTAGAACAGAACAGATATGCTCTGGCAGCTCTGCTATGGAGCTTGCGGCTAAGAATTCTCATTTGGCTAAGAATTTGACACGATCTTTCCACAGAAGTGACATTTTAGTGTTGTCCCAATCAGAACAACTGTACAGAAATACAGCATCACGCCTTTTGATAAACGTTACAAAAACCTTCTTGTGTAATAGTCTACAAAATTACCTTTGTTGGTAATTCTTAACATTGTGATTCATATGTCCTCTGCTTGAAGCAAGCTAGCACTATGCCTGGGAATGCAAATAATACTTCCTCTTTACAGAAATGTAGGGCACATTTGTTTTCAATGATTTTATTCATAAATATAAAAAATATTTTATATTTTAATACAAAATTAGTGTGATGTTCCATACATATCCTAATAAATATTTAGCTTTATTTTATATTCTCTACATGCATGTATTGAATATAGTGCTTACAGATAATAATTAGGGGTAGATTAATCATTTTTAATATTTCTTTGGTCCATGTGGCAAGAGAAAATATGCCATGTAAACTTGAACAAAGGTAGTAGTTATTTGGCCATACAGATATACAATGATAGAAATGAGAGTTCAGAATTTAACACAAATAATGAGTTTTTTTATTGTAGTTATGAATATTGAAGACTACATCAACAAACCTAGTACATTTAGTTTTTCTATATCTACGCTGTCATTGTCCTTATCAATTACAGCTCATACATCTCAAACGTACAACCTCATACTTACAAAATGACAAGTATAGCATGTAAGATTAGAGAGGAACCTAAGAAAACACAAAGAAAGTACTTGTCTTCGTGATACTTTCTTGCTACCATAAGATGCAAATGATAAAATTTTGTATATGCCACTGAGTGTTGACCTGATTTTAGATTTATCACTAAAAAAAAGTTCGCTTCCCTATAAGTCATTTAAGTTTTTTACTTTGTTTGAGAAAATTTCCTATGTACCACTGAGTTTTGACCTGATATCATATTTACCACTAAAAAAATGTTACTTTCCTATATGACATTGAGTCTTTATTTTGTGCCCTCCGTGCCACTTGCATCACCCAAGCACTGCTAAGTGGACAGTGAAAAGACTCTTTTATCCATCTTTCTCTTCTTCCCCTATTCTTCAACCTCCTCTTCATCTATCTTCTCCCTAATAGTCCTCGACGTCCCACCTCCTACAGCCGCCTCCTCCCCACCTCCATCCCATCACCTCCAATCGCGACTGAATCTGGCCAGGCTCCTCCATTCTCTCATGTCATATCATGTTCCCGAGTTGTTTGAACCTTTCCCTCAATCAAATTTACCTTTTCACAACAGTATCGTTGGAATTGAGCCATCTTCTCTGTCTCTGATCAACCCATGCCGTCGATTGCAGCCCGCCTCAATGAGTCTCTCTAAATTTCTTGCACCAGTAGCATCGCCATCATCTCCACTACCTTCTCCGCTCGCCAATTTGGTCATCGGTTCACTGTGGAGAGTTGTCAACGGTGCCACCTTCTTCCCCGACGTTGGCACCATTGATTGGTTACCTCCAGCCATCTTCCCCCGCTCCAACCGCACCGAAGGACTCCTTGTCGTCGTTGTGCTCGTGCTCGCACCACTTTTGGAGGATGCCACCGAGCATTGATGTCGCCATCCACCTTCACCATGGCCACCGCCCCGACACCTCCAGCACCACTGCCATGCTCACCTGCCCACAACGCCGCCTCCCACCGTTGTCTCATGGTTGCACTAGCCAGGGTTCACAAAACCATTTTTGAAAAAACAAATAAAAAATCGAAAATATCGAGCCAATTTTTGAGCGATTTTCACTCCATTTCATCGAAAATCGAGCGGTTTATGTCGCATAAATTTTTTTAATTTTTTTGAATTAGACCGGTTTACCGACCGATTTTGAATTTCAAATTAAATCAGTAAGATCAAAAGCCACGGTTTTTAATCGATTTTCGACGGTTCTATAAACCCCAGCGCTAGCTCGTTTTGGTAGTCACCTCAGGGATAGAAATTTTGACGAATTTCGGTGAAATTTCGCTTTTTGGCCCCCCCCCCCTCGAATTTATATCTACCAGCCGAATTATAATTTTTTTTAAAAATTGATTTTTGCTACAGTGTTGCTACAGTATTCCGGAAATTTCGGTGAAATTTTGAGAATTTCGGGTTTTAAATCCGGATTTTCGTATTTTTTTGGCCGGATTTGAATGGAATGGGTCCAATAACCCTTAACAAAGTCTTGTTACATAAAAATTTGATGAAAAACTATTTTTTTGAGATTTTTTAAAATTTGGGCAGAAACACTGTCAGATTTTTAAAAAATTTAACAAGCCTGATAATCATCTAAAAAAATTATGGTACCATTACTTGTTGTTTGGGATCATAGAAAAAAAATTTCAAAATAATTTAACATCATTTGTTATCTTTAAAAAATCAAAAACAGAATGGACATAATTGGGACAGTAAAATTTTTAGATTTTTGTAAATTTTCTCTAGTGTGATCATCATCTAAAAATTTTATGACAGATTAATAATTTCCTCAGTACCATTATATAAAATGTTCAAAAAATTTCAACCTTATTTGTTTGCTCAATAAAATCTATGAATGCAGTAAGCACTGAACTTATGTTCCAATCTGCTCTGCACAGTTTTCAGATTTCGGATTTTGATTTATCAGACAATCCAAATATTTTGTAAACTTTTTGAAAATTTGTTTTTCAAGTTTATTTCAGCTAAGGATCCTTATTTAAAATTTTCAGCTCCAAATATTGTTCCAGGAATTTATAAAAATTCTGACATTCAGAGTACTAGTTTTCAATTCTCTCTGTTTTCGAATTTTTAAATATCTTAAATTAATTTCTGATATTTTTAATTTTGATGCATTTATTTCTGGGGAAGATAATATAAAATTTTCAAAAAATGTCAACTTCTTGGTTTGCTCAATAAAATCTATGAATGCAGTAAACACTGAACTTAATTTGTTGTGTTATATTTCAAAAATCAAACAGAGCAAGAACATACATGGCACTGTGCCTTCTACAAATTTTATAAATTCACTGGAGCAAGAATATGATTCCAAATTTTTATGAGATATTAACCATTTCCTTCTCACCCTTATGTAAATTTTTTTAAAAAATTAAACCCTTTTTATTGCTAAATTAAATCTATGTATTGATGATCGGTCTTTTAATAGGATAGTAGCGCTGTTCGAATTTTTTAAAATTCATGACACTTGATCATCATATGAAAAATTTATGAGAATATTATGGACTTGTCAGGACCATCCAAAAAAAATTTCAAAATTTTACAAGCTCGTTTGTTCTAATTTTCATTCAGATGAAACTTGCCGCTCAGCGCTTTACCAAGACAGTACCAATGTTTGAATTTTTTAAAATTCCTCACTTTTGATCGTCATCTCAAATTTTTACAGAAATACCGTAAATATGTTAGGAATCTCCATAAAAAATTTCAAGATGTTCTAAAGTCGTTTGTACTATTTTTCATACGGTTCAAACTTGCCGATCAACGTTTCATCGGGACAGTACCAATATTTGAATTTTTTAAAAATCTACAGAACTGATAATCACCTGAAAATTTTCTGAAAGAATCTCTAATGTATCAGGAACCTACAAAAAAAATTTCAAAATTTTTGACATCGTTTGAATCAATTTTCAGTCAGTTCATTTTGACCGAAATTTCTGGTATTTTCGGCGAAATTTTCTGAAATTTCGGTGGAAATCAAACCGGATTTGAACTTCGATTTTTGAATTTTGAATGTACTCCGGCCGAATTCCGAAATTTCGGGCGAAATTTTGGATTTCGGATGTTGCCGAATTTTTGCTTCAAACGAAAATTTAAACCCCGAGTCGCCTACGCAATGTGCGCCACCATTTGCAGATGTTGCCTAGAGCCTCTGCGCTGCCTTCCCTGTTTTCTCTCTCTCCCCCCTTGGTGGGCCCCACCTACAGCAATCCTCTCTAAGACCAAAATAAACCTTTTGTGCACTTCTGTGTATGACTGGTGGGTCCCCCGATTTGTTTCACTTTTGTATGGCACATGGGTACTGACATGTAGGCTCCTGATTTTGAGAGGGGCAAGATAGCCCATTTTCAAACAAATATGACAAGTTTTTAGGCAGCACAGGAGGAAACACACTTTTTCTAGTAACATGTTAGGGATTTTATTAACTCTCTGTGTCAAACATATAATTTTCTCTATACAAAATACTTTCATGTCTGTTTATGCCATGAGTGCAGATTACTTGCTTCGAGACAAAAGACAAGGAAAGAAGGAGCAAATAAGGCTAATTTCTTGACGGCTGGCAGTTGCAAAAATGATAGATAAAAAAATAACAAAAAATAGTGTTCTTTTATTTACGGTCCCTATATTACATTTCATAGGATTCCCGGCCGGAGATTTGCGCCATCTTGAGCGGGTTGCCGCTGTTCGCGCCTACCTCGTGAAATTAGCCTTATTTGTTATATATAATAGCCTCATATATTTGTTATACTAGATCAATACCTGTGCATTGCTACGAAAAATAAAATTGGTAACGAAACATAAAGGTTAAGCAATAAAAGAAAATTGTGCTACAAGATCAAACATCTATTTCTCCCGATTACAAAAGTTTTTATGGTTTCTTCTCCGATATGAATTAAAACCAAATATATTATACGTAGCAATATATATTACTAATCTCAAAAATTAATCAATCATTTTTACTCCTTTTTGCAATTTATATTACCAGCTCGTGTTTCTCTTCCTCTCGCCATGCCCGCAGAGCACGCTGTGGAGTCCGCCTTCCTTTCCGCCCATTTCGTCACGCATGCCATGGCTGCGTGGTCAGTCACCTCGGACAAAGCACCAGTATCGAGGCTTCGAGTGTCTTACGTTATGCCTTGTCTTGCTATTCTCCCATTTGGAGATATAGCCGAGTCCTCGTTTATCTTGAAGCGTCCTTGACTTGTTCAAGATCTCGTCGATGATGGCTTTACCCTTTATGCATCTCTTCAAATCATTTTCCAATCTAATGACTTAGACCTTGAACTCATTATTTTCCTTTACAAGATTAGTCTCACAAGACAGAGGAACTTGGAACAATTTTATTAGAGCAACAAAGCATATCAATTTGATTATTGCAATAGGTGGACATGGCAATTTTTGATGAAATATTAGGATTAACATTTAAGCAGGGCATTTCATCAATTAAATCATATGAAATTCCTATATCCACCTTAAGCTTAAAAACTTCTTTGAGAAGGAGGGATTCATGATTTTCTTTAAGCACATTATAATCATTTTGAAGTGATTCATGTGCAAGCTTCAAAATCTTATATTTTGTTTTCTCCTTCTCAAGAAATTCATTGAGCTCCTCTAGCAAATCCATTAAATCATCATACGAGGGCTCTTCGTCATCACATACCTCATTTTTACTTTTAACCATAAAGTAACGAATTTGCGATGGAAGTGAATCTTCACCGTACCGTTAGCACTCCTAGCCGTACTTATACAAAGTTTAAGCTTCCCTCACGAAAGACCATGGCTTACATGTTTCTATCCGCACACTGCCTAGTAAAACTTATACAAGGTTAATATCAATTATCAAATGTACTATCGAGTGGTGGGTGCCCTCGCATCGCATTCCTAGCGTCTAAAGATGCAAGCATCTACAATAATGAAACTGCTCTGTTCTGTGGGGTGGGGACGCGTGCGATGGATGCCCCATTCATTCATATATATATATAGAGAGAGATATATATAGATATATATATATAGAGAGAGAGAGAAATACTAATGTGCTCTCGAGAGTACGGATCCTTTCGTGCTCTCGATGAGTTTGCGAAATCCGTGACAAAAATATTCAATCCGAATCGTTCATCTTCTTCATCTTGTTGAAATGTAGTTATAGACCAAGTTTCACATTTTTTTGAATTTTTTTACTATTTGTTTTGCATTTTCTAAAATCTCCGAAAAATTAAAAATCACGTTTAGATTCTTTTGGCGGGTTTTTAGTAGAATAGAACCAACAAATATGAAAATTACGTTTAGGTCCCTCCGTGGTTTACATTTAGGTCCTTCAGGTGGTTTTTTGCGGAACGGACCCTAAAAAACAATTTACTTTATGTCCCTCTATAGTTAAAAAAACGCAGATTCGTCGAAAGTTTATAGCAAACTATGGATTCGCCAACGGGTCGTAACCACGGTTTTCTAAAAAAAAACACTAATTCGTCGAAGGTTTATAGCAGTCTATAAATTCGCTGACGGGTCCTAACAATCCATTTTTTTTAAACAAATACGAAAACCGAAAATATGACCACCCCGTAGATTCACCGACGGGTCCTAACCGCGGTTTTCTAAAAAAAACGCCGATTCGTCGAAGGTTTATAACAGCATATGAATTCACCGATGGGTTATACCGACCTATTTTTAAAAAATATAAGAAAACCGAAAATACGATCAAATTTCTCAAATTTTACACATTGCATCGTTGTGCGCGACGTAGCGTAGCGCGTTATTCTGACTAGTTGTTGTCATCTGCACTACCGGCCATGTACTGATGGTTAATCCTTAGCAACGGAGATGGTACGAGTTATTAATTTGGCGATCCATCGCGGAAAACTTGTACCAACCGGCACTAGAAATTAATCAGCTGATAGCGATACTCTGCATCGACGACGTACGTCTCCTGAGCTTAGAAGAATCGTCGTCACAAACGATCGAAGCACCCTTTACCCGGACGCGACGCATAAGCAAATTGATTATTCGCATTGCCTGTCACATCGGCGACGTGGTCGTCGGAAACACGGGATATGCATGGTTGGATGTGAGACGCTGCAGGTACGTTGCTGCACGAAATTGAAAAAGATATATGGATCAGTTGAGGCATCTATATATATATCAATCTGTCTGTCTGCGACTTGGCATGTATATACATCTCTAAACAGTTTAGGTTTTACATGGATTTTGATCCCCAAACAGCTAGAAGGCATAGATCCCCAAATAGGCCCTTGATCTCGAGCATGTGTAGAGAAACGAAACGAAACCATGTGCCTCTCTGATTAAACCCTTGGCAGGCAAGAGAGCAATAATCTGGACCGGCAGGCATCCCTTCCTTCCTTGTCGTCCTGTCATTCTCCAATATGTCTTGGCTTTCTTTCTTTCTGTCTTTCTTTCTTGTTCGTCGGCAAGGCGAATACACCACTCAAACAAGCTAAAGCTAGACTCTTTCTGAAATCATCCATCCCGACACTCCAAGCACTGATCTAAAACAGACGACATGGCAATCTAGCATCACGCCTTTTGAATGGATATTGGGTAACTCAACTTGGCTGCCACACAAGCACTTTCTGAGTTACCCAAGTTTCTGAGCTGCAAGTACGTCTGCTGAGTCATCTCCTGAGTTCTTTCTGAGCTGGTTACCCAAGTTGGCTTCTTGTCCGACGAAAGTTCTTTCTGCCCACGTGGCTGAACATCCTGCTCCTTCTGTGAGTCATCAAGGAGATCCTGATTTATTGGGATCACTTTCTATGCGTCATCAAGGGCCCACGGCCAGAACTAATTTGGCTATGGAATCCAGGTCCAAGAGTAGTTTTATAGAATCTTTTTCACGTACTTGGAAAACCTTAATATGAATTATGAATTATCTTGAAAAGAAATGATAAATCAAATTCTAAATATGAATTATGGCTTTATCTTGAAAGTCTTATTTGGTGTTTTCTTTTTGGATTTATGTTACTTAAGAAAATTCCATTATTTAACCTAGGGATGAGACCTCAAATCTAACTCTCAAAACCAGGTGGACATAAAATCCGTAGAAAATCCATTTGGGTCCTAAGTCATCTCCAAGTCATACCTAAAAAGTTTCAGGAGAATATAAATTGAATTGTTGCATTTAGAAAATGAAAAACAGCAACAATTTATTTGAACACACTTCGATGTCAGAATTTTGTAGAAATAAATACAAATGATCATGCTCTCAAATTTTTATGGTAATATTATATGGACCCAACATTATACAGAAAAAGTTTCAAAAATATTTAATTCAAGTTTGGAGCCTCGTAAAATTCAAAAAAAACAGAAAAGGCATAATTGAAACAAAAGCAGTGTCAGAAATTTCAAGAATTATAGAAGCATGATCTTCACATGAAAATTTAATGGTAGACTAAATATCTCTCAGAACCCATCACAAAAATTCATACAAATTTTGTAGCCCCTTTCGATAGCTCAATTAGCATCGAACCTAATTCTGCCCCAGTTCAAAACCTCAGTTTCTGTTTTTGGGGCTTACTCGGCAGTTCGTTTAGTCCCTGATGGCCTAGGACCCACCTGGCAGCGAGCCCACGCCCCTGGGCCCAGTGATCAGCCCCTGGCCTTCTCCCCTTTCCTTCCCCTTCTGTTCTGTCAACTGCCAAAGCTTCGCCGTGGCAGCACTCGCCCACGGTTTTCTCTGCCGTGGCAGCTTTTCTGCAGCCCGTGCTCTGCTCACTCACGAAGACGACTGACGCCACGTCTTGCTAATCAATTCCCCCGCCGTGGCAGCCTCAAGCTCGCCTTTTCTCTGCCATGGCACAGCACGCCGCCGCCTTCGATACTTGAATCCTCGCCCGTGCACCTACTTTGTGACGCGGAACCCGTCGACGTTGGTACCTTTTCCATCAAAGCTTTGTGTTGCACTATCAAAATACCTGTGTTCGTGAGTTCTTATGCTTGTTTTTTTGCCATTGTACGTGTGTGATGATCCGGGCTAAAACCAACAATTAGCATCAGAGCGAGGGTCTAATTTTAATATCGTGTTTGGCTGTTTGCCCCGGTGAAGCCACAACTGCTGCGCCTCGAGGTAGGCTATCATCATTGAGTGATACAATCTTGAGTGGGATCTAAGAAGGCATTGAATGCGGTTTGTGGCGAGTCTGCAGCTTCACAACTAGGAGATAATGCGGTATGAAGCCATCATTGAGGTATGCATTGTACATAATGTGTGTTGTGATGTACATGCACATGTAATCGGTCGTTGTGTTAGTGTCCCATATATGCCTGAGTACTTGTAAGTGTGTCCAAGTGCTCAAGTGTGTGAAGCTATTGTCTGAGTCTCCATGGTGTCGAAGTTGCCTCACGAGCGTAAAAAGTCGATGAGAAGATATGGCGGTGAAAGGTGAAGGAGATGTGCCTCTCTAATACTTGCTATTGACAATCAACGTGATAAAATGGCATTGGCGGCAATCTGTGTGTCTCGTCAAAAAGACTATCAAAGCTACACGTTCTTGTGTCAGTTGTGTCCACGAGATATCATGGTAAATGAGATAGGGATGTTGAGGAGATGTATTCGCTGTCCCGAGTCAAGTCCATCAAAGATGAGTCCGGGACTGTAACATGATTACTCCACATCACTCATGTTTCACCGGGCATCTAACAAGTCCAGGTTTCAACACAGCGCTTGACTGCTAAACCAATCCTGGGTGTGTGTGCCTAGCCTGCGCAACGAGTTGCTTCTGCGACCTCCAAAAGTTCAAGTTAATTTGAGGCTTAAAGATAAAGGTCAGAAGTACATGAGTACATGACTCATGCCTGACCAGGCATCTAATATGTTAAGGTGGGCCGAGCCTATAACAGCGGGTCTCTGCATCTGTGACTCGCATATATTAGATACTTAAGCTTTGTATAGGAAGCCACTTGAAATGTCATGGATTTGTTTCATGTTGCAGGAATACAAAAACCTATCAGAAGGATCACAAGTATGATGTATCTGAGATGTTCATGCTTTACAAGATGTTAACTTGTTTCGCTTTATATTTGCCCTGATGATACTGAATAGTCAGTCTCAGCAATCCAAAAATGTCTCAAGGATAATATCTCTTGTAGCTCTGCTGTATGTTGCATGGACTTTTTGGTTTTGCAAATTCTAATTATGTATCTTCAGCAGCCTACTTAAAGCAAGCCCAACCCATCCCTTAAACCTCCCTCTATCCTAAATTATAAAGAGAATTAAAAAAATATGAGCTCCAACCCAACCCCCATTTTGGAATCCCTATTCTAGGGAGGCCTCTTCTCACCCCTACATCTAGGGGCTTTCTTTTTGTCCCTACTATTTTCTTTGGTATTTTTTTATTCATTTTAAAATAATAATTCATGGGTGCAAAGTAATAATAATGTTTAGATAAATAATAGGGTGAGTAATAGGGAGTATGGGTTGGAGACAAATTTGATATAGAATGCCCCTAATTTTTATACCACACCTAAATAAGTGATTTAGGGAAATATAGGATTTGGGTTGGAGTTGCTCTTATATCAAGGTCCTTAGTTGTCTCAGTAGAGATGATCTGAAAAAACTATATGGTGACAATTTTCATGGATGGGTTTCATTTCCGCAATTTGAACATGTCAGCAGCAATTATGCCTATGTTGTTCCAAAAAATTAACATTTTCTCTGAGCTATCATTTGCATCTCATGTATTGTCTACATTGTTATCAGATTATTGTCTCAAAACAAATTGTGAAATGCCAAATTGTTTGCCACCATTTGGTGCCTGGCGCTATGTGCTAATTTTTCTATCCTAGATATTGGTACATCAACAAGGTTTTCTTACTGGCATAACTCGTGCTGGAGCAATGTTTTTACCTTCTTTAAAGGAAACCATTCCCAAATATATACTATAGTCTCAGCACTGTGTTGTATGCAAATGCTGAAATAGTGTATTGTAGTGTCTTTTCTGTGCTAATAGTAGCACTAGCTATTAACTGCTGAAAACATCCGAGATGGTGGCTTCCCATTGTTTTGTTGAACATATCTTCATAAAATTTTTGAACAGTTCTTCTCGAAGAATCCCTTGTGGAGCCTACATATTGTGCTTTGCTGCACATACACTGAAATGAAATGAATTTAAGAAATGCTAAGAGAGAGAACTATACGGGCTAGATGGGCTGTTTTTATTGATATTTTTGGATGTTGCCGGAGGGCCAGGCTTCCGTCTTGCCTTATTTGATCTTTTGACATTATCATCTGAACCTCCAGATCTATTCCACTCTATTAGCTCATATGGGATACAAACTTTTCATGTTTGTTATTATTTGTTTGACCTGAATGATTAATATTCCTCCCTGATGTTTGGTTTTTTACAGGTAGAGTGGCTGAACAAGTTGCTAAGCAAACAGGTAGGCTCAGTTCTTTTTAGAAAATTCTTCCATTGCTCCATTGCCCCAGAGGGGTGTAGATAGCATGGTATCGACTTGTCTGATCTATTGGTTCTCCAGGAAAAACACAGACTACAGTTATTTTCTTGAGGTCAATTTCTATGGCATCACTAATTAATCAACCATCTTCTCCTAGGTATTCAGGTGCTCACATTGTAATTTAATTTTTCTTGATCATACTGCATATCCCTGCCTGTACTGATGGCAACATGATCGTGTTTACCTCTGTCTAAAGTTTTTTTTTGAAAACAGCATGGCTGATATTTATATTAGATAGAGGATATTAGAAGAGTACATGGCGCAGGATGCTGCACCCAGAGAGTTTACAGGGGTGAAAATTAGAGAAGAGGGGAAGAAAAAAAAATGAAGAGAAAGAACAGTTGGAGAGGGGAATATGTTAACCTTGTCGGTCAACTAGGTGTTTTAAGTGAGATGCACCCGCAAGAATCTAGATTGTGACTTCCTCTTTGATGGATTGGAGGATGTCCTCATTTGCCTTGCGTTCGTTCTGAAATACTCTGTTATTTCGCTCCTTCCACCATTGCCGACAAATTAAGATGATCGAGTTGTAACACCTTTGCAAAGCCCGTGTGGCGGTTTATGAGATGCAAGCACCAATGTTGGAAATTGGCAGGTGGTCCCAACGATTTGGGAGGAGGGTGGTAATCGCATCCATCGGCAACAACTGCCCATATTTGCTGGACTTTGGTGCATTCCATGAACAAATGACGGACAATTTTGAGGTTACGATAGCACATAGGACAGAAATATTGGTTCGCCAGCCCCTCTGTTGTTGTCGTTGTCTGTCCATAGGAGGTTATGGTGAGCTAGCCACATAAATACTTTGCATGCAGGGCACCCACGTTGGCCGACTGCAGTATGGAAGGATGAGTAGGTGCTTCCGAGAATTGCATCTTGTCTGTTGATGAGGCTGTGTAGATTCCGTTGGATGTGTGCGTCCAGGTTATACTATTACGGACCTTTGACTGCAGTTGAACAGGCTGTAGTCTAAGCCATAGATTGACATACTGCAGTAGAAGGTGAGGTGCTAGAAGTTAAACATATATATTCCAAGGCAAATCCCTGGTTTTCTTGCTTTGTGCCATCTCCTATCCAGGCTTTGTAGCTTTTCATGCATTAGATTCCTGCTGTTAACAAAGCATATTGGAGGATAAGTTCAGTTCCCCTCGCCACTCCCTAGGTCGCCTCCCCACCTCGCTTATCGCTTGTTTTCTTGCTTTGTGCCATCTCCTATCCAGGCTGTGTAGCTTTTCATGCATTAGATTCCTAGCTACTGTTAACAACGCATATAGGAGGATAAGTTCAGTTCCCCTCGCTTACCTTCCTCGAGTATGAGAGCTCTCATAAGATCCGCAGCGGCAACGGTGGCGGACTCCACGTACTGCCCCGCGATTGAGCGGCTCGCCGTCCCGAACTTTTTCTATTTGCCACAACTGGGTGGTTTGGGGGACTCTTCATCTGGTTGTAGATTTGGAAGGTTGAACTGAAGTAAGAAAGAGAAGGACGAAGTCGCCGCTTAATTTGTGCAAGCGTGGGAAAAAATCTTCTTAATTTGCATTCTGCTATTATTCCTCGTATGTCCTAATCCTCTTCATCCCCTGAAACAACACAGTCAAGCGAAGCCAAAAAAAAAGTTGCAAATATCTCTTTCAAAAAAAGGAGGTAAAGTAGGAAATACATTCAGACCCTAGCATACTGAATTAATGATGAAGAAAGGAATGAAGAAAGGAATTACTGGTGAAGAAATAAGACGAAACAAAGAAATCAAACTAAAAACAGTAACTAAACAAATGAAGACGGAGCAGTAGTATTAGCTTACCTGCAGATCGAGAAGAGCCGTTAATGATATTTGTCTCCAAGTTGCAAGAGGGATCTCTTGTATATTGCACATACCATTTCCTTTGATTGTCTCCATCGCTTGCATAGGCCTTGACATGCTCCATATGGCAGAACTTGCCCCACTCAGGGCCAGATCGTTCCGCGGCTATGGAGGTGAGTAGCTTGAGGCTGCAGTCCAGCAACAGATGCTTTGGCTTTACATCTCGCATGAATTCTGGGAGCGTTTCCATGTTATAGTCCTTCAGCACGAGTCTTTGGAGTGCAGGGACACCCTCTAATACCTTGAGCTTTGGGCAAATCATAACAAAAAGCTTTTGCAATTTGGGGAGATTAGTGATCCTTTCTAGGTCGGGGTTGTCAAACACTTGAAGCTCAACAACGGAAGCAAAGTTCTCCAGGGAGTTGAGGTGCTGGACCTCATATATGTATAGTATTTTCAAAGCCCTTGCATGGGAGACAAGGCCCGGAGGAAGACGCCTCAACTTGCAGTGCACGAGGTGAAGTAGCTCCAAGACAGGCATGGCTTGCACATTTCCTTGCTCAGGCTCCCACTCCCACTCCTCCCATTCCACCATTCCTATTAAGTACATCTTGTGCAGTCTTGGAAATGCACCAACCACCAGACTATGGTGATGGTAGAGCTGCAGGAATTCAGGCCCAACATGCTTAATGGCTGGAGCGTTGTCGATTTGTAAGAACTGCAAATAGGGGAGCTGGCTCAAACCATCAGGGAGTTGGGTGCAGCAGGCCAGGTCTTTCATCATTAGAATCCTCAAGCTCATGAGGGGCGTCGTTGATGTGGACATCATCCACCCTGGGAGACGACGACCAAAATATCCAAAGATGTAAAGAATATCTAAGCAGGGCGGTGGGTAGAGCTCATCAAACACCACCTCGATTAGCTGCTGCTCTTCCTCAGTGACGCCTTCTTCCTTTTCGACCAACCCATCATCTCCTAGCCTATTGGTGCAGTATAAGAATAAATCGGTAAGATGCACCTTTTCACCAAGCTTGGCCTTTGTGGCGGACGAGGCAGCAGATACATTCTCCAGATTCGTTAATCCGAGAATCCTGAGCTGGGAAAGAGGCCCCAACTCTTCCAAACTACACCAATCACCATCCATGTGGGCTGGAAACCCACGTATTGTCCTCAAATTTGTTAGACCTCCGAAACCTCTAGGTGTGCTGTTTATACTTGTGTCAGTAAGGCTTAGATACCTCAGCTGCCCTAGCCTCACAATGCTATCAGGAAGTTTCACCAAACTTTTACAACCATAAAGGCTAATGTGCTGCATGAATCTCATCTTTCCGATGTTTTCTGGTAATCTAGATACATCAGTCTCTCTTAGTGCCAAATACCTCAAGTGCTTGAGTTGATACAAAGATTCAACCAATGCATCAATGTTTGCAGAGTCTACATGTAGAGTCCGTAGACTTGATAAAGTAATCAATGAATCACCAGGCATAATCTTCAAATGGCCAACTGATATTAGTGTTCTAAGTGATGTCTGTGCAAGTAAAGAACTCCACTCTAACTCATCTGACTCCAGCCCCTTCCTTTCTAGAGACAACCGAAGAATCTTTTTTGAACTAGAGACAACCGAAGAACCATTTTGAGCTACGAGTGCTTCGTCTCTGGCAACATACTGAGCAAATGAGCGAACAACATCGTGCATGTTGCAAAACCATTGCTCAGGGTACTTTGGATCTGGCTCTATAAGGTTCCTCAATATTAACTCCTTATAGCACTCGCTTCCTAATTCCTCTAATTCATCTGAGTTTCCATGTAGAAATCCTTCACTAATCCACATGCTAATAATTGTATCAATATATAACTCTGTATTTTTAGGGAGAAGGAGTAGTGCAGAAAGCACTGCTTCAGACAGGAAGACAAATCTTCGTAGCTTAGGTATATTGCATGGTTTAGCTCTTCAGGTACTGATTGTGTAAAATCATTCAAAATCTTGTTCCAATCACTTAGTCGTTTCTCCCTCTGGCGTAGGAGTCCTCCCATTACTTTGACAGCAAGTGGCAAACCACCACATTTTGCTATGATTTTCAATCCAATGTCCTTTAGCGTGTCATCAATCTCAGGTTCATCTTTCTCACTAGAGACTACCTGCAAGCAGTTTACTGATAAGAGTTAATACGGGACTTGTTGGTAACGGCTAGTACGCCGATTCTATTTATTTGCTAGTCAGTTTTTTCTAGAGAAAAATTGCAAGTGAATTGTAGAAGTGCGTACATACAAATAATTGGTCGATCTCCTTCTACGATTTAGAAGCGTAATAAATACCGGCACCGTGATAGATTAAGTACGGACGCAGCTGGGAGGTGTGTGACAGATTAAGGTGTGCATGCACTTAAACAGGATGCTTCTATAAAACACAGAGCAGAATAAAATTAATAATACTGCATGTAATTAAACAAGTGACTCTATTGCACAGCTAGCTAGAGGAGCTATGAGCCTGCGTCCAGAGGTACTTTGGGAGTAACTAGATAGTACTGTTAATAAAAAAAAGATTATTAGCTTGATTCAGATGTTACTGCATGCTCTCTGCGTGCTAGAATAAGTGTTAGAATTCCTGCCTTGACCGCCAACGGTTTTATACTATCTTAATTGGCTATATAAAAATTATATTAATAGAGTTTAGTTAAAAATACTTTTACAATAGTCCATCCAATCACAAATAATTGTCGTTTTAGACATAGGTGCAGTCAAAATTTCAAAACTTTGACTATCAATATTTGTTTAAATATTTAAATTTGATACATAAAAATCATATATATAAATTTGTCTTGAAAAGTACTTTCATAATATTATAATTTTATTGGGATATATATATATATATGTTTAAATATTTAAATTGGATACATGAAAATCATATGTATAGATTTGTCTCGAAAAGTACTTTTATAATATTATAATTTTATTGGGTTATATATATATACACACATATATATATACATATACATACACATACATACATACATACATACATACATACATACATATATATATATATATATATATATATATATATATATATATATATATATATAGAAATTAGTGATGAACGATGTATTTTGGAGACCGTGTTAATGTCTAAAACAACAACTATTTGTGACCAGAGGGAGTAATATATTAGTACATCTTAATGTAAAGTCATAAAAAAATAGTCAAAGTCATATCTTGGAGCCAAATTTTTATTAACAGTAAATAATAATTACAAAATCACAAAAGTAAGACAGTTGGAAGGGGAATTGGTAAACTAGGAAGGACGTTGTCCAACACCTTGTCCCACTGTGGACGAAAGAAAAAGAATGTCCAAATTAAATGCTTTAGCGTTTCTCTAGAGACAAACTTTAAAGATAGTTATTATACAAGCTAGATTTACTGCTTATTCTAAATGATATGGATGAGAGATGGAGTAAGTAACAGGCTTTGTTATTATACTTACTTTAAGTATGGTAACGTCTAGGGACATATCTTAACTAAGCCCTTGCAGTTCATCGTGAGGCTAACACTAAGCGTAGCTAGGATCGGAATTTTTGGTCCAACTTTCCTACTTTTGTAATTATTATTCGTTAGCAATAACAAATATCTCAAAAACCAAAAAAAGTTAAAACAAAAAAAGAAGGAAGGAAGTATCAATTAATTCCAACGGACCTGCTTCTTGAGCAACGACCAGGCATCTTCAGTGCCTAGTTTGTCGACATGGTGGTAGGGACGCACGGCTTTCATCCGTCGAGCAACTTTTTCGTCTCTTGTGGTGACGACGACTCGGCTGCCTGGAGCAGCAGCGTTGCACAAGGGCCTCTCAAGCACACCCTCCCATGCTCCTTCTCCTTGCTTGTTCCACACGTCATCCATCACCAGCAAGACCTTCTTCCCCGTCAAGGCAGTAGTAAGGGTTTGCCTAAGCACTTCCATTGCTTTCTCTCGACGATGGTCTCCCCCGACCAAGGTGATGGCTGTCCTGAGCAGCTCAGCCTTGTCGAAGTCTTGGTTGACGCTCAACCATATCGTCTTGTCGAACTTGTCCTTAATGGTGTCGTGGTTGAAGACCTCCTGGGCTAGGGTGGTCTTGCCGATCCCGCCGACGCCCACGATGGCGACCACCATGATGTTGCTATTACACTCCTTTTCTATCAGCATCTGCACTAGCTCCCTCGTGTCCTCTTTGATCTTCTCCCCTACAACACCCAACCGAATGGGCTCCCCCATCGTCTCGTGGCGCCTAACAGCAGGGCGAGAGCAACGCGCCCTGCTGCTACGATCCTCGTAGGAACCGAGGTTGATGAAGTTGAAGGCCGTGCTTCGCTCCTTGATGTTGTTCAGCTTCTGGTTGAGGGCCTTGATGCGGTTGCCGATGTCGTAGGTGAAGAGGGGATTCCGTAGGCAGAAGAGCAAGGGGTTGCAGCACCCCATGTTTACCGCGGATGGACCACGCTGCATGGTCTTGAGCTGGCAGAAGTCGAGGATATCGGTGGCATCGTACATGGCACCTTTGAGCTCCCTCACCCACCCCTGTACGCTCATGTCGGTGATGCGCCTCCTGTCGGCGTCAGCGAGGAAGTTGTCGAGGTCCCGAATATTGGAGCCCATCTTGTCGATCTCGCCGGAGACACCGAGCAGTATCCCGACCTCTTCTTTCGCCATCTCCGTCAGTATGTTTAGGACGTATGATGCAAAAGCATCCAGGACCACCGCCATTGCTGCAACTGGTTTGCTGCCTTTTGCTGTAACAAAGTTAGTAAATCAAACATCATCGCCAATACCATAATTAGTTTCGACTACAGATTCCACCAAGGCTAAAAATCGAATTACATATCAACAAAGAAAGAACAATACTACTGATCAATTTACCACTAGTAGCCTTTTTCTAACCGAAGTAAATTGGAAAGCCGGACAGAGAGAATTTGAAGCATGAGAAGCTCGCATAGATGAGAAACAATTAAGAAGAAATAGGGGAGCTGTAGCTACAAGCTAGCAACATATCTACTTGCCTTGGGTTGGAGAAAAGGTTGCGCCTTGCTCAGCTGCTCTATGAGTTGAAACCAGAGGACGGTGCTTGCTTTCATATTTAACGAGGTTTAAGTCGTTAAATAACTCTATCATGGGTTTTCTGCATGCAAAATATCTCTGTGACTGCATCACATGTCTATATATATAGTAGCGTATTGCTGTCGAGTAGAGTCTATATTAGCGTATTGTCAAGTGGAGTCTGGAGTAGCGTATTGCTGTCGAGGTTTCTTCCCTCTTCATTATTTGCCTTATCCTTTCATTTCAGAGCACATGGTGTCCTTGAGCACTTTTGCGTAGACTTGACCTGCTGGAGAAAGGTGAAGGAGACAGCGTCAGCAGGAGGAAGTGGTTGGGACGGAGAAGTCTCGATGATGGCGCAAGAAAGGACACTCGAGAGCGATGGGAGGAATCAGTATTCACGAGCAGAACAGGGTTAGAAACTTAGAATAGGACGGCCACTTATTGCAGCTCTCTGCTGTATCATTCATCATTTGCAGCTCTACAATCAAATACATCTACACACGAAGTGATCTTATCTAGCTTCTGAATTTCTTTTTTACAAATTCAAATCCGGAGGGATGAGGCCGTCCATGTCTGTTTGAGGCTCAAGTAGATTTATGAACTATTTGAAATCTCGAAATTTTGTGCTCTCTTTGTCGAGGGAGTTGCCCCACTTGACTGGTGTGCGCACCGCCTTGAAGCTATGGTGGTCGTGGCCGTCTGACCCGCTCGACAGTCGCAGTGGGCAGTCGCAGTGGGCACGGGTACCGCTCCTACGGTCGGCTCCGATGAATGTTACGTTCGATAACTCGGCTAGCGAAAAGTCTGGGAACACCTTCCTCGCTGACACGTTCACTCCCCTAGCGAACGACGACCAACCCCATATGCAGCGAGATATGATCAACCACTTCTTGTTTCTTCAAAATCTACATAGTTATAATCTGGTCCCTCCAAAATAAGTGGCATTCAAGCAAAGCATATCTCGACAACATCAAGCAGAGCATATCTCGACAACATCATAGCCATTCGTACCAGATCCAACAGATCAAATGTCTTAAGAAAAACGGACGACAGCCCCAACTCCTAATTAGAAATAGTAGAGTAGATAAATCTGCACGGTAATAATTTGGTCCCGCCAAAATAAGTGGTGGAGAACCTTCTCTTTTTCTTCCAATTGTATTTGTCATATAACTCTAGTATTTATATATGATTAATCTGCACCGTTATAATCTGGTCCCACCAAAATAAGAGGCGAAGAACCTTCTCTTTTTCTCCCGATTAATATGAGAATTTCTAGAACGCAAGATTATTGTGGGATATTTTTTCCCTTAAAACTAAGGAGGTGTGTGTGTATATATAGGAAGCCTCTTTTCTACTCCCGGGAGTAATTACTCCCTATGCCGTATCTCATAACGTATGGGATATCTCGTGCGACAGAGGGTATGTACGCGTAGTATACGAGTATATAAGATTATCTAGGTGGTATATACATTTTTGAAAGGTGGTATGCATATTTTTTTGGACATACTCCTTTGTATGTGCATATATAAAGGTATTTGCAAAATATGCTAAAAATTATGGACTCTCTTATAATTTTTTTCATGTGGCTCACATTGGAGTATCTTATAATTAGTGTATAAGTGTATCCAAAGTGACAAAGAAGTATTTCAAGTTCATTTATATGGTATTTCAGAGATGGGAGTAACTACTCCCAAATATATATATATAACAAAATGTCTCCCAGCCGGTGTTGGGCTCCCAGGAGAAAATCATGTGTTCATATTTCCTAACCGCAGATAAATTAAGGGTCCCCAGCCGAATCGATCTCCTGCGTGCCAGCCACATTGCCCTCTCCGCCGTCGCCTTCTTCCCCGGCACTGCCTTGCTACATCTCCTCGCTCGGCTCGAATTAATGCTTCATGTGGTAGCAAGGAACTACCAGTAGCGATCCAAGCTTTTGCGGCCTGGCCTCATCTCGGGGATGGTCATGGGGCTGGTGGTGGGGGTGGCGTTCATGGTCGGCTGGAGCAGCACGGTGCAGCGCCGCACCAGGAAATGCGTCGCCAAGGTGACCTCACCTCACCTGACCAACCTCCCCTGTCCTCATCGCTCGCATTAAATTTCTTGCAATCTCTACTGCTATTAAAATTAGACCATTAAGCATACATTTGATTACGCTGGGTCCATTAAACATTATATTCTGGCTGGATATTTATTTCGACTGCGTATCAACTGCTCTGCTTGTGGTCTCATCGGATTTAAGATGGTTTAGTGAGGTGAGCTGCTTGCTTGCTGCTTTCACTGTAACATGATTGCTCCGCATCACTCATGCTTCACCGGGCATCTAACAAGTTCAGGATGCAACACAGCGCGTTGCTGCAAAACCAATCCTGGGTGTGTGCCTACCCTGAAACGAGTCTCTGCTTCTGCAACCTCCATAAGTTCAAGTTTATTTGAGGCTTAAAGATAAAGGTCAGAAGTACATGAGTACATGACTCATGCTTGACCAGGCATCTAACATGTTAAGGTGGGCCGAGCCTAGAACAGCGGGTCTCTGCATCTGCGACTCACATATATTAGATACTTAAGCTTTGTATAGGAAGCCACTTGAAATGTCCTGGATTTGTTTCATGTTGCAGGAATACAAAAACCTATCAGAAGGATCACATGTATGATGTATCTGAGATGTTCATGTTTTACAAGATGTTAACTTGTTTCGCTTTATATTTGCCCTGATGATACTGAATAGTCAGTCTCAGCAATCCAAAAATATCTCAAGGATAATATATCTTGTAGCTCTGTTGTATGTTGCATGCACTTTTTGGTTTTGCAAATTCTAATTATGTATCTTCAGAAGGCTACTTATATCAAGGTCCTTAGCTGTCTCAGTAGAGATGATCTGAAAAAAACTATATGGTGACAAGTTTCATGGATGGGTAGCATTTCCGCAATTTGAACATGTCAGCAGCAATTATGCCTATGTTGTTCCAAAAAAATAACATTTTCTCTGAGCTATCATTTGCATGTCCTGTATTGTCTGCATTGTTATCAGATTATTATCTCAAAAAAAAATTATGAAATGCCAAATTGTTTGTCACCATTTGGTGCCTGGCGCTATGTGCTAATTTTTCTATCCTAGATATTGGTACATCAATGAGGTTTGTATAATATACTGTAAAATTTCCCTACTTTTAACATGTCCTCAAGCAAATGTATTGGTGGGAAACAAAACTCAAGCGCATGCTCGCAGATTTCAAATGTCCTTATGGAATCTCTAGGTAATTAAATAGTTTACACTCGACAACTAAATCTTAGGACATATACAATAAAACCACCTCAGCTTACTCTTAGCATACCTATGTCAGCTTTATCCTATATGGATGAGTGAGAAAAGAGGAGAGAGAAGAGAGCTAGCTCTTATTTAGTAGTAAACATTGCACGGGAGTATAGGTAGAATAGTTGTGTACAAGAGAGAAGAGATAGTTAATATATAACATCTAGAGTTAACCTTTAGAGATAGCTATTGCATAAGGTAGCTTTATTACTTACTTTAGATGACATAGATGGAAGATAGAGTAAGCAGCTGACTTTATTATTGCACTTGTCCTCAGAGTACGTACTAAATCTATTCATTGATACTGACATCGATGCCAATAAACATGTCCTTGTAGAATCTCGAGGTAATTAAATAGCTTACACTCGACAACCAATCTTAGGAGTGCTAAATCTATGCATTGATACTGATATCGATGCCAATAAGCATGTCCTTGTGGAATCTGAGGTAATATAACTTCTACAGGTTTTCCACCGAGGTTCCAAATTTCGTTTCAGTTCCCATCTTGTTACCCTCCAAAATTCGAAATTTCAGCGAAAACTCATTATTTTAAATGAAATCTGAATGAAATTTATAAAGTAAAATTCAAATCAAAAATTTTTTAGACCGAGATTTCTGAAATTTCAGCCAAAAATCTGAAATTTTATTTGAAATTACCGAAATCTCTGTAAATTTCAACTAAGAGAAAAGTAGCCCAAACGATATTGAAAATTTTTGAATTTTTTTTGGAGGGTTCTGACACATCAGTGATGTTTCCATAAAAATTTCATATGATTATCAATCTTGAGTAATTTTTAAAAATTCAAAAATTACTACTGTCCTGATAAAATGCTGACCAACAAGTTTGAATCAAATGAAAAATGAATTAAACCATGTTATAAAATTTTGAAATTTTTTGTGGATTGTTTTGACATGTCCATAGTAAATTTTCAGATGATGATCAAGCTTGAGAAATTTTAAAAAATTTGTACAGTGCTACTGAAGGCTAACCGGTAAATTTCAACTGAATGAAATATGGTCCAAACCATGTTAGAAAATTTTTAAAATTTTTATGGATGGTGTTGATGCATCATTAATTGTACCATAAAATTTTCAGATAATGATCAAACTTGATGAATTTTAAAAAATTCTGACGGTTCTACTGTTCTAATGCATAAGTTCAAATCCGGTTCTAAAATCACTGATTATATGTACACTGTTTTCTTAGTAGTTTGTTTATTATTCTATATTTTCATAATATTTATAATTTACTTATATCACTAATTTTGATATACAAATCACTTTGAACACATTTATGTGATTTTTTTTGCCTTTCTATTAGCGAGGTACCTGCGTTGTGTTTTGCTAAGCTTATCTTTTATTCATGTATGAATTTCAATTTCACAAAATTATATTTACTATGTCTGTATCAATTCAGCTTAGTCTTTTTAGCTCACCCTCTGTTTTTTTATTCAGCTTAGTCTTTTTAGCTCACCCTCTGTTTTTTGTCCTGATTTCGCCGGTAGCCTAACCTTTCCGACAGCCAGAAGGACACCCGTAAAAAAAGTAGGATAGATATGGACTTTGATTCCATCGATCACAGTGAGTCCTAGAGAATAGCAACGCATATGCACTACATGTGGCAGGCATGCACTACGAGTTAGCTATATATACTTTGTTGGGAGATTTGGATATTTGCCACTCTTCAATTTCAAACTTCGATGTCATATACAAATCATGTCACTGGAGTGGCATTTTTTGTACATGGCGTCGAATTTTCACGTTGAAGGGTGGCAAATATCCAATTAATTCTACTTTTGTTTTGTTTTGTTTTGTTTGCTTTGGTTTTTATTTACTTGGACCGATATGATGTGAGCGCATTTGCAATATGTTTCATTAATGCATGCTTGCATTGGCTCAATCAATTGATTTAATTTGCAGGGCTTAGTAATTAATTAACTGGGGCGTGAGCAAGGACGAAAGCTGGCAGTGGCCAAAATAACCTGGAGAAAACACCCAGCCAGTCCTCCTCCGGTCATGAGCAAATAAACTCATTTCAGCTCCTTGTATCTAGCTCCCTGCATGTCTTCTTGTTAGCCATGCTATGTTCCTGCCATGCATTCCGAAGCATAATTATATAGCTGCAGCACTTATATGCAGAACATGCGGATTCATGATCATTTTTGCTAGATGTGTGGCTGGATGGATCATTGAATAACGCATGAGCACATACGGATGGGCATTTTAAATTACGATTAAACCTCGTTAAATATGCAAGCAAGCACCGTCCTCTGGTTTCAACTCTAATATAGAGCTGCTGAGACCGCATCCTTCTCTCCAACCCAAGGCACCGTCCTGATCTGGTTTCACCTCCTTGAGCAGCTCAGCAAGACCGCATCCTTCTCTCCAAACCAAGGTAAGTTTGGCTAAAATTCTGTAGCTTCTCATCGTTAAAATTCTGTGGCTTTTGTTATGAGATAAGAACTCTAAGCCTTATCCAGTTTAGACTCTATCTCTTCATTATGTGGTGAAATCCAAACTCCTCTCTCATACTGCTATATATATGGGGTACTCCCCATTGTAAACGATGAATCAATAAAGAGAGAGATACTTCCATCTATATTGTGTGTCTTTACGTTATTGCTCTTTGGATTGCATCTACGAATTTGGTGAGACAATAATAGACAATAATAGACAATGGCCGTTTGTCGCCACCGAGATGAGCACCGCCGCCTCGGCTTATCGTGCGGGCGCATCGTGTGCCGCAGATTGTGGGCGCGCGGGTGCTCCGCCACCAGGCCGTGATTTTTTTTCAATCTCGATGATGAACAGTAGATCATATATTAGGTATGAACAGTAAATAGTGATCTACAGGATTGATAGTTCATGCTGATTTAATACCTTGATTCGACCTGTGGGGGAAATTCTGTAGACTATCACATAGGATAGAGTCGCGTAGGACTTTTTCGGCAATCCGAGTGGGTGCCGGCGTGATAGCGAGTTGATTACAGATCGGATAGGGCGATCAATTGCCTGTAGTAGATTGTTCGTTGTAGTCGACGATCCTCCTTCTTGTGGTAGAGACTCGTGCTGATAACGTGTTGTAAAACGTAGTCGATTACCCGCGATCAATCACCAAATTCGTAGATGCAATCCAAAGAGCAAGAACGTAAAGACACACAATATAGGTGGAAGTATCTCCCTCTATTGATTCATCGTTTACAATGGGGAGTACCCCATATATATAGCAGTATGAGAGAGGAGTTTGGATTCGACCACATAATGAAAAGATAGAGTCTAAACTGGATAAAACTTAGAGTTCTTATCTCATAACACTCCCCTTTGGTCTAATACCGCTACAGAATTTTAGCCAAACTTACCTTGGGTTGGAGAGAAGGATGCGGTCTTGCTCAGCAGCTCTATATTAATCCTGCAGATCACTGTTTTACTGTTCATACCTAATATATGATCTACTGTTCATCATCAAGATTGAAAAAAAAAACACGGCCTGGCGGCGGAGCCGCCCGCGCGCCCACAATCTGCGGCACCCGATGCGCCCGCACGCTAAGCCGAGGCGGCGGTGCTCATCTCGGTGGCGACAAACGGCCATTGTCTATTGCAAGTCGCCGGAAGCGCACATCGATTGGAACTTCCTAATTACATGCAGTGCAAACACACACCAACGTGCTAATAAAATCGTATGATTCGTATCTTGCTTGCGTTGCGTACATGTGCGCTCCTCCAGGGATTGATTTGTAGGCGCCCACGCTCGGCCCGTGGGCACCCGTAGCGCCCTTGTCAACATGCTTGAAATCGTTGTTTCGTCAGCTGCCGACACGCCCGAAGTCGCTGTTGCGCTGGCTGACGACTCGACCGCCTCCACGGCTGCGCCCTCACGCAGGAAGTTGTGACTACGGCGCTTCGTCTTCCGTGCAGCGGTAGCCCCAGCGGCGACTGAACTCTGCTCTGGCGGGAGCCGCCGCATCAAGTCGCTTCGGGCGTCATGGTGCAGGCTCGACCGGAGCAGAGTTCAGTCACCGCTGGGGCTACCGCTGCACGGAAGACGAAGCGGCGCAGTCACGACTTCCTGCGTGAGGGCGCAGCCGTGGAGGCAGGCGAGTCATCAGCCAGCGCAACAGCGACTTCAGGCGTGTCGGCACTCGGCAGCTGACGAAACAACGATTTCAAGCGCGTCGACAAGGGCGCTACGGGCGCCGACGGGCCGAGCGTGGGCACCCACAAATCAATCCCTGGGGGAGCGCACATGTACGCAACGCAAGCAAGATACGAATCATACGATTTTATTAGCACGTTGGTGTGCGTTTGCACTGCAATTAGGAAGTTCCAATCCATGTGCGCTTCCGGCGACTTGCAATAGACAATAATAGACAATGGCCGTTTGTCGCCACCGAGATGAGCACCGCCGCCTCGGCTTAGCGTGCGGGTGCATCGGGTGCCGTAGATTGTGGGCGCGCGGGTGCTCCGCCGCCAGGCCGTGTTTTTTTTTTCAATCTTGATGATGAACAGTAGATCATATATTAGGTATGATAGTAAAACAGTGATCTGCAGGATCGATAATTCATGCCGATTTAATACCTTGATTCGACCTGCGGGGGAAATTCTGTAGACTATCGCGTAGGGTAGAGTCGCGTAGGACTTTTTCAGTAATCCGAGGGGTGTCGGCGTGATGGCGAGTTGATTGCAGATCGGATCGGGCGATCAATCGCCGGTAGCAGATTGTTCGTTGTAGTCGACAATCCTCCTTCTTGTGGTAGAGACTCGTGCTAATAACGTGTTGTAAAACATAGTCGATCACCCGTGATCAATCACCAAATTCGTAGATGCAATCCAAAGAGCAATTACGTAAAGACACACAATATAGATGGAAGTATCTCTCTCTTTATTGATTCATCGTTTACAATGGGGAGTACCCCATATATATAGCAGTATGAGAGAGAAGTTTGGATTCGACCATATAATAAAGAGATAGAGTCTAACCTGGATAAGGCTTAGAGTTCTTATCTCATAACAAAAGCCACAGAATTTTAACCATGAGAAGCTACAGAATTTTAGCCAAACTTACCTTGGTTTGGAGAGAAGGATGCGGTCTTGCTGAGCTGCTCAAAGAGGTGAAACCAGATCAGGACGGTGCCTTGGGTTGAGAGAAGGATGCGGTCTTGCTGCTCTATATTAGAGGTGAAACCAGAGGACGGTGCTTGCTTGCATATTTAACGATGTTTAATTCGTTAAATAACTCTATCGGTCTTTTCTTTCTTTCTTTTTTCTTTGAGGACTAGCATGGGTTTTCTTCGTGTATAATATCTACGTGGCTGCATGACATGTCTATATATAATTCGGGACCCCTTTTTTCTGTGTGTACATGGGCACTGCAAAATTTGTGACGCAAAAAAAAAAAATTTGTGACGCAAATTATAGTCGTTCCCATTGATCTTAATGTTAACTAGTCAGAGTAATACGCTACGCTGCGTCGTGCATGACGATGCAACGTGTAAAATTTGGAAAATTTGGCTGTATTTTCGGTTTTCATATTTTTTTATAAAAAATTGGTCGTTAGGATCCGTCGGCGAATCTATGGGCTACTAAACCATCGATGAATCTGTGTTTTTTTGAGAAAACCGCGGTTATGACCCATTAGCAAATTTATGGGCTGCTATAACCCTTCGACGAACCTGTGTATTTTTTAGAAAACTACGTGGAGGGATCTAAATGTAATTTTAAAATTTTTCGGGTCTATTTTACTAAAAAACCGCCGAAAGGACATAAATGTGATTTCCAATTTGGCTATAAACCTTCGACAAATCTATGTTTTTTAGAAAAGCGTGTGGAGGGACCTAAACGTAATTTTGATATTTTTGGGTCTATTTTACTAAAAAACCGCCGAAAGGATCTAAATGCAATTTCTAATTTTTTTGGAGGACCTCTCCGTGAGGGACGACACGTGGCCTGGCTAAGGAGCCGACAATGCTTGGCTCTTTTATATATACTAGCAATAATAGCTTCTGTTCTGCAGATTCTGTCAGAGAGTCGATAGGACCGTTGGTAAATCCATGGGGTCATATTTTTTGTTTTCATATTTATTTAAAAAAAATAGGTCGTTAGCTATAAACCTTCATCGAATCTACGTTTTTTTTAGAAAACCGCGGTTACAACCCGTCATCTGATAAAATTTGTCGGATTTTCGATTTTCGTAATTTTTAAATAAAATGGGTCGGTAGGACCCGCTGACGAATCCATGAGATATTACAAACCTTCGATAAATCCACGTTTAATCTACGGGTTACTATAAACCGTCGATGAATCTGTGTTTTTTTAAGAAAACCGCGGTTGTTTTTTTACGCATTTCGGGATATTTGATCGTTTTTTGCTTTTTTGTGTTTGTTAAAAAAAATGGGTCGTTAGAACCCGCTGGCGAATATATGGGTCGCTATAAATCTTTGGACGAATCTATGTTTTTTAAAAAAAAACCCGCGGTTATGATCCGTTGGCAAATCCATAAGTTGTTATAAATCTTCGACGAATCCGCGTTTTTTTTTGTCGATGCGTGTTTTATTTAGAAAACTACGGCTGAATCTGTAATTTTTTTGTGTTTGTTAAAAAAAAATGGGTCGTTAGGATCCGCCGGTGAATTTACGGGTCGCTATAAATCTTTGGATGAATCTACTTTTTTTAAAAAAAACCCATGGTTATGACCTGTTGGCAAATACACAAGTTGTTATAAACCTTCGATGAATCCGTGTTTTTTTGTCGATGCGTGTTTTATTTAGAAAATTGCGGTTGAATATGTGTTTTTTTATTTTTTTAAAAGAAAAGTGCGGCCTTTTTTTTATGTATTTCCTTTTTTAAAAGGCTGCTCGCATCCGTGGGCGAATCCATGAACCGCTATAAACCTTCGACGAATCTGGTTTTTTCGTTTTTTGGTTTTTTTGTGTTTGTTAAAAAAAATGGATCGTTAGGACCCGCTGGCGAATCTATGGGTCGCTATAAATCTTTGGATGAATCTACGTTTTTTTTAAAAAAAAACCCGTGGTTATGACCCGTTGGCAAATCCATAAGCTATTATAAACCTTCGATGAATCCGTGTTTTTTTTGTCGATGCGTGTTTTATTTAGAAAATTGCGGTTGAATATGTGTTTTTTTTGTTTTTTTATGTATTTCCTTTTTTAAAAGGCTGCTTAGACCCGTGGGCGAATCCACAAATTGCTATAAACCTTCGATGAATCTGGTTTTTTGGTCGGTGCATTTTTTTGTTTTTGATTCTGTTTCTTAAAAATTCGTTGAGAGAGCCAAAACGTATTTTTTTGCGGGGAAAACGGAGAAAGGACCTAAACGTAAGAAGTAGGGATTTGTTTATTATTTTTTTGGACCTATTCGTTATCCTGAAAAATTAGAAAAGGACTTGTTCGCGATTTGAACCTAACGGGAGGTTTTTCCGTAAAATACCGCGCCAGGGACCCAAACGCGAAGAAAAAAAATTATCTTTGTCTCACAAAAAATCGCGAAGGACCTATTCGTAATCCGTAAGGACCTATCCGTAATTCGAAGAAACGGAGGGCTTTTTCACAAATGTCGCAAAGTGACTGATGGACCGGCTAGGAGCTCTCCAATTCTTTGGGCTATAAAGGGTGCAACCATTAAAAATATCCATTCGTACGTGTGCATGCGTTATTCAATGATCCCTCCAGCCAACGCATCTAGCGAAAATGTTTAGTCGATCCGCATGTTCTACGTATAGGTGTTGGAGCTAAATAATTATAATTGTGCTTCCAAAAACCTGCAATGTCATTAACACATCTTTGTAATATAGATTTTAACAAGGACTTAGTGAATAAACCTGCAAGATTTTCACATAACTTAATTTGCAAAATCTTTACCTCTCTGTTCTTCTGGAGTTCGTAAGGATAGAAAAGTTTAGGAGCAATATGCTTCGTGATATTACTTTCACATAATCCATTTGCATTTGTGCAACACAAGCAGCATTATTTTCGTAGATAATTGTGGAGGTATCGACAATGTTAAGACCATATAACTTCTGGATTTGGCTAATCACATAGCTTAGCCAAACACATTCACGCGAGGCTTCATATAAAGATATAATCCTTGAGTGGTTGATAGAAATAGCTACCAAGATCTATCTAAAAGACCGTCAAAAAATGGCTGTACCACCGCAGAGAAATACAAAACCAGTTTGAAATTTAACACTATAGGGTTCAGACAGATAGCCAGCATCCGTATATCCCACTATGGTTAAGTCTTGGTTTTTCTGGAAAAACAATCCAAGACCTTGAATACCTTGGAGGTATATGAGTAAAGTTTTGACATCAACCCAATATCTTCTGGTTGGGGCTGCACTATATCTTGCTAATAAATTTACTGTGAGTACAATATCAAACCTTGTGCATTTCGCAAGATACATAAGTGCTCCAATAGCACTTAAATATGGGACTTCAGGTTCTACCATCATTAGTTTGAGAAAGGGTATTTATCCACATTAAGGGATCTTACGACTATGGGGTTTTTTAAAGGATGTTATTTATCCATATTAAATCTTTCTAATACCTCCTTGGTATGGATAGACTGGTGTACAAAAATTCTTTATAGGAAATGCTCTAGCTGTAGGCCTAAGCAATATTTGATTTTACCTAAATCTTTCATCTTAAAATTCCGTCGTGAGGTAAGCACTTGCTTCCTTTATCTCCTTTATGGTTCTGATGATATTCATATCATCGACATAAAACTGAGATGATTCTGAGAAAAAACAAGAGTGACCAGTAGCTCAGTTGGTTCAAGCGTTTTTCTTGTGAGGAGGTTATGGATTCATGTCCCTTGGTTGCAATTGCGTTGCTTGTATCTGGTCAAATATTTTGAAAAATTTTCCAACAAGTGCTAAGCAAGGGACTGAGGGAGTTCGCCAAGGCGGCAAGAAAAAAAGAAGAAAAAAAAAATTCCAACACCGTTCGTGCTCGGCTCACTTGTTGTAGCCCTCCTCCATCCCGCCGCCGTCGCTGCGCACCAAGGCACACCTGCGCAGACTGAAGCCGCCGTCGTGTGGTGTGGTCCCCAGTACCGGCTGGAACAGCACCATCCAAGTCGACTGCGATGGCTTCCTGCACCTGGACTAGGCCGAGTGCGCCACCGTGCTGCGCCGGCACGTGTGCGCGCTGAAAGGGCTCACGTACAGCGTCGCCGCCAGCGTCGGAACGGGCCAAGGTCATCACACCTACGTCCTCGCGCTGGACACGGCCAGAAGCCTGACGTGGATGCAGTGCGTGTCGTTCATCCATCCGTTCCCGTAGGCGCCGGCGCTATTCAACCCGGCCACCTCGCCGTCGTTCCGCCCTGTCCCGTCCCGCCCGCGAGTCCCCTGCCGCCGAACCCTCAGCAGCCATCCAGGCATACTAGGTGCGAGTTCCACGCCACCCGCATCGACGGCGCGGACGTGTCTGGCGTCCTCGGCCACTACAATGGGGGCGCCGCGGCGGCGGAGGTACTTGGCCATGTCTTGGGCTGCGAGGCAAAGCAGCGCGGGGTTGCACTTAATTATTTTGTTAATTATGTTAACCCAAATTTGGACCTAGTAATCGGCTTATTTATGAATAAATAAATCTCAACCGCACGAGGCCTACATGAAAAGCTTTCCAGCCCATCAAGACCCATATGAAGAAACTCTCGGCGTCATAATGCCCACAGCGAAGAACTTTTCGGCCCATAAAGAGAATTTTGCCCATTAGGCCCATACCGAAGAATTGGCCCATTGAGGTCTACACGATGGACATCTCGGCGCATCAAGGCCCACCGTCAGGAATTCTCGGCCTGTTATAACTCGCATTGGAGAAGTTTTCAACCGATTAATGGACACCTACTCTTCCCCTATATATTAAAAGCTCACGAGAGCACCTAAGAAAAAAGAAAATTAGACTATAAATTCTCATAAAAAAATAAAACATCTAGCATTTAATCTGGTGGACCCTAATTACAAAAGTTGCCATATCTTTCTAACAAAAAAGATGAATATGCTAGAAATTATCACAAAAAAGCAAAACATTTATCTCTTAATCTAGTGGACCCTAACTAAATTGAACTATAAGAGCTATTAGATATTATTATTTAAAAAAACATATAATCGTCCATCCAGCGGAACTGAGTTATAATAGCTTAGATTGAAAGAAAGAGTCCTTACCATGTACAATAAAAAATAACAAAAATTCGGAATAAAAAATAAAAGAAAAGAAAAAGCCCATTCCAAGTATAATAAAAATAACAAAAGTTAAATGCTGTTTATTCGTTTTACACTTTTACAGGCAACAGTGAAAATTGGTTATATTTTGTAATAAATCCATTGTCATTCTTGCAAAAAAAAGGCAAATCCGTCATCTACAAACTTATGTTGATATTGCACAACGGAAAGAATAATCTCTAATCAGTTCCTTGCCTAGTTAAATTCTAGCTTCTGCAAGACTTGTCTAGCCTTTCGTAATCTTAATATGTCATACCAGTCCTTGTATTGTATTGAATAATTCCTATTGCAATTCTTCTTTTAGTCTCCTATTAGCACTTGCTTGCAAACAGTTTAAGATCAGAGCTTTGAAGGTGAAGGAGGATCTTGAAAGTGCTGGGCTTTCTATGACAACCAACCCTGAAAAGGTATCTCCACTGTGTTAAAACTTCATATCATCATGAACTTAACCACAACGTGTGATAATCAAACCTAAAAAGGCTTCTTAAGCAACGTAACAGCGGGTCTCTACATCTGCGGCTCGCATATATTAGATACTTAAGCAACTTGGGATGTCCTGGATTTGTTTCATGTTGCAGGAATACAAAAACCTATCAGAAGATCAAATGTATGATGTATCTGAGATGTTAACTTGTTTCGCTTTATATTTTGCCCTGATGATACTGAGTAGTCTGACAGCAATCCAAAAATATCTCAAGGATAATATCTGCTGTATGTTGCATGGATTTTTTTATTTATATTTTTGGATGTAGCCAGAGGGCCAGTTCTCCATCTTGCCTTATTTGATATTTTGACATTATCTTCTGAATCTCCAGATCTATTCCACTCTATTAGCTCATATGGGATACAAACTTTTCATGTTTGTTATTATTGGTTTGACCTGAATGATTAATATTCCTCCCCGATGTTTGGTTTTTACAGGTAGAGTGGCTGAACAAGTTGCTAAGCAAACTCTGGCCTTTTCTAGCACAGGTGAGGAAAGTTTCTTCAAATTACTTCAATTTATTTTATCTTTTACCTTTGTTTTTCCAGCTGTTTGTAAGATCATGGTGCATTGATCCATTGCCCCTGAGGGTGTAGATAGCATGGTATCGACGTGTCTGATCTGTTGGTTCTCCACAAAAAACAGAGACTACAGTTATTTTCTTGAGGTCTACTACTATGGTATCACTAATCAACCATCTTCTCCTAGGTATTCAGGTGCTCACAATGTATTTTTTTTTACCATACTGCATATCCCTGCCTGTACCGATGGCAACATGATCGTGTTTATCTCTGTCTAAAGTTAAACATATATATTCCAAGGGAAATCCCTGGTTTTCTTGCTTTGTGCCATCTCCTATCCAGGCTGTGTAGCTTTTCATGCATTAGATTCCTGCTGTTAACAACGCATATAGGCATATATATAGCTTTTCAGTGGCAATGGCAGGAATCTGATGCATGAAAAGCTATATCCACCTGGAAATCACCATCCATGTCTTCTCGAGACTTGTTAGCTATTCGAATAGTTTGTTCCTAAAGAAGAGTGAGCCATTTCCTTCTCTGGTTCTGGAAATTGCTCTTTGAAGGTTGTCTTCATGCAAGCAAATCCCCAGTTTCAATACTGATAAATTCTTCTGGGGAACAAGGGAGGTAGAGATCCTCATTTCCTTTTTTTATAATTCAACAGAAGGGAAATACAAGCAAAATATGCTCTTTGATATTGTTTTGTACTCTGAGTCTGTGACGAAGGAAACTGTTATATCCCACCTGCAAAGAAAGAGTACAAAGGGCTGGTAGGTTTTACGTACCAAGTATTTAAAGTACCTGCGAAGAAACTCTGGATCATCTAGTTAGATTTGGCAGGTTGAACTGAAGTAAGAAAGAGAATGACGGAGTCGCCGCTTAATTTGTGCAAGCGTGGGAAACAATCTTCTCAATTTGCATTCTGCTGTTATTCCTCGAATGTCCTATTCCTCTTCATCCGCTGAAACAACACAGTCAAGCGAAGCCAAAAAGAAAAAAGAAAAAGTTGGAAATATCTCTTTCAGAAAAAGGAGGTAAAGTAGGAAATACATTCAGACCCTAGCATACTGAATTAATGATGAAGAAAGGAATTACAGATGAAGGAATGAGACGAAACAAAGAAATCAAACTAAAAAGAGTAACCGAACAAATTAAGATGAAGCAGTTGTATTAGTTTACCTGCAGATTGAGAAGAGCTGACAACGATATTTGTAGCTGATATTTGTCTCTAAGTTGTAGGAGGGATCTCTTGTGTACTGCACGTACCATTTCCTCTTATTGTCTCCATCATCTGCATAGGCCTTGAAATGCTCCATATGGTTGAACTTGCTCCACTCAGGGCTAGATCGACCCGCGGCTATGGAAGCGAGTAGCTCTGGGCTACAGTCTAGCTGCAAATGCCTTGGATTTACATCTCGTATGAATTCTGGAAGCGTCTCCATGCTGTAGTCCTCCAGCACGAGCCTCTGGAGTGCATGCACACCCTCCAGTATCTTCATCTTTGGGCAGAAGATGACGACAAGCTTTTGCAACTTGGGGAGATTAGTGATCCTCTCTAGGTCGGGGTTCTGTCGCACATCCAGCTCAACAACCGAAGCAAAGTTCCCTAGGGAGTTGAGTTGTTGGACCTCGTATATGTATAGTTTTTTCAAAGCCCTGGCATGATAGGTGAGGCCCGGAGGAACACGCCCGAGCTTGCAGCGCTTGAGCCTAAGCTCCACCAAGACTGGCATGGCTTGCACATTTACTTGCTCAGGCTCCCACTCCCATTCCTCCCATTCCACCATTTCTCCTAAGATCATCTGTTGCAATCTCGGAAACGCAGCAGCCACCTGGGATAATGGATGATGGCTACGGTGATGGTAGAGCTGAAGGAATTCAGGCCCAACACGCTTGATGGCTGGAGCGTGGTCGATTTGTAAGAGCTGCAAACAGGGGAGCTGGCTCAAACCATCAGGGAGTTGGGTGCAGCAGGCCAGGTGATCCATCGTTAGAAACCTCAAGCTCTTGATGGGTGCCACTGCTGTGGATGTCATCCACCTTGGGAATCGACGACCAAAATATCCTCCGATGTTAAGATTATCTAGGCAGCGCGGAGGGCAAAGCTCATCAAACACCTCCTCAATTCGTCGCTGCTCTTCCTCAGCGACGCCTTCTCCCACTCTATTGGTGCAGTATAATGACAGATAGGTAAGATGCACCTTTTCATCAAGCCTAGCCTTTTCATCAAACTTAGAGTCCTGAGCTGGGAAAGAGGCCCCAACTCTTCCAAACTACACCAATCACCATCCAAGTGGGCTGGAAACCCAGCTAGTGCCCTCAAATTTGTTAGACCTCTGAACCCTTTAGGTGTACTGTTTATACTTGTGTCAGTAAGCCTTAGATACCTCAGCTGCCCTAGCCTTACGATGCTATCAGGAAGTTTTACCAAACTTTCACAACCATAAAGGCTAATGTGCTGTAGGAATTTCATCTTGCCGATGTTTTTGGGTAATCTAGATATATCAGTTTCTTGTAAGGACAAAAACCTCAGGTGCTTGAGTTGATACAGAGATTCGACCAATGCAGCAACACTTGTAGATTGTATACTCAGAGTCCGTAGTCCTGAAAAAGTAACCAAGGAATCAACGGGCTTAATCTTCATATGGCCAATTAATATTAGTGTTCTTAGCGACTTCTGTGCATGTAAAAAACTCCACTCGAATCCATCTGATTCCGATCCTTCGGTTTCTACAGACAACCTAAGAAGCTTTTGTGAATTAAGTTTTCCAACATTATCAGGAGTTTCTCTGTTGTGAGCTACCAATGCTTCATCTCTAGCCACATATTGAGCAAATAAGCGAACAACATCGTGCATGTTGCAAACCCTGTGACCAGTGTACCATGGATCTGGCTCTATAAGGTTCCTCAATATTAACTCCTCGTGGTAGTCTCTTCCTAGCTCTTCTAATTCATCCGAGTTTCCATGAACGACAAATCCCTCGCTAATCCACATGCCAACAATTTCATGCATATGGATCACTCTATTTTTAGGGAGAAGCGAGTAGTGTAGAAAGCACTGCTTCAAGCATGGATGCAAATCTTCATAGCTTAAGTATACTGCATTGTTTAGTTCTTCGGGCATTTGAGATACTGACCATATAGCATCATTCAGAACCTTGTTCCAATCACTTGGTCGTTTGTCCCTCTGGCATAAGAGTCCTCCCATGACTTTGACAGCTAGTGGCAAACCATCACATTTTGCTATGATTTGCAATCCAATGTCCTTTAGCGTGTCATCAATCTCATGTTCATCTTTCTCACTAAAGACTACCTGCAGGAAGTTTAGACATGTATAATTAATAACGAATAGTATATTGGTAGCGGAAAAGTGCCTATTTCCTTTTTTCCTCATGGTAAGTTCATCAAGAAAAGAAACTAATAAAAGGCCGCCTTAACAGTCAGTGTACTAGATTCAATTGTCAAGTGAACTATAGTTAAGCGTAGAAATGTCCACTAATTATTTGAAGCTGTAATCATGCATACTACCTGATGGATCTCCTTTTTTCGTTCCTATATTAATCGCACAATACAGAAGGTAGCGGGGTATTTTGTCAACTGGACCGCCGTACCTTAGCGTGTCCGGATCCAGGTCGTTGGACTGCAGTACACTTGCAGGTCCAACCAGAGCAGCGGGCTAAGGTCTCTTCCTTATAAACCATGCTCAAGCCCTCTCCACAACCGATGTGGGACTATTCCCAACATAATTAAGACGGGTGGTGCACAAGAACTAGCTAGTGCTCCTAAATTAGTAAGTATTCAAAAATATTCAAAAATTTCCAACAGAATTTAATAGCTCAATTAAATCAGTGGAGTTGCTTGAAACACATTAGTAGCGTTGTTAGAATTCTCATAAATTGCAAAAGTTTGACAATAATCTAGAAATTTTATGGTAACTTAGGCATGCTCTTAGGGCAATCCCAACCCTCCACCTCAGCTGGTGTCCATAGAATTAATTACGCTACCAACTAAGCAAAAATCTAATATGGCATAGGAATTAAGAAAGGGAGAGAAGGAAAAACAAAGAAACCATGTCTCATGCAAGAAACTGGGTCGACGCGGGAATCAAGAGCAAGAAACGAGCAAAATCGGGGTTGGACGTTTCTGCACGCTGATCAAGCTGTGTTTGTGGTGCATGCATTAGTTTATTGCTCTCTCTCTCCTCTAGACACTGCTCATGAAAACTATGAGTTGGAAAACTATGCATTGGTTTATTGCTCTCTCTCTCCTCTAGACACTGCTTATGGAAACTATGGGTTGGAACTACCCTTAGAACCCTTCTCAAAAAGTTTGGAAAATATTAGTTTGATGCCACTGGAAAACCAGAAACAATGAAATTTGAACACATTGGTAGTATTGTCGAATTTTAAAAATAGTATAAGTCTGCTCATGATTTGAAATTTTATGGTAGCCTAAAAATGCTCTCAAAAACCTTCTCAAAAAGTTTTAAAAATTTAAAACATGATTTAGTAACTCCATTAAATCAGTGAAGCTCCTTTAGATGCATTAGTAGCATTTTCAAAAATTTTAAAAATTGCACAAGTTTGATCATGATATGAAATTTTTATGGTAGGTTAGGCATGCTCTCAAAACCCTTCTGAAAAAGTTTCAAAAATTTACAACATGATTTAATAGCTAATTAAATCAGCAAGTTGATGTAAAAAAAATATGGTACATTCTCAAAAAGTTTCAAAAATTTGCAACATGATTTAATAGCTAATTAAATCAGTCAAGTTGATGCAAAAAAAATATCTAAAATATATTTCTCAAAAAGTTTCAAAAATTTGCAACATGATTTAATAGCTAATTAAATCAGTCAATTTACATCAAAAATAGGGTTCTCAAAAAGTTTCAAAAAATTACAACATAATTTAATAGCTAACTATATAAAATCAGTCAAGTTGATGCAAAAAATAATTAAAAAACTCTGTTTACGGGAATCGAACTCAGGACCGCACAGAGGTGAGAGCGCTACACGGCATGTTTAAATTTTTTTTAAAATGATATGTAATGTGTGAAACAATATATCAAGCTATCATCTGAGCTAGGCGCCGGCGTGCGAGGACAGCGTCGGAATATATGTAGTATGTCCCTCCCTGTATGTGTTCTCCTAAAAAGCAAAAGGCACTACTTCGCTACTAACATCGTACATGCATGTTTTAGAAAACCAAGAGTCTAATCTTTTCAACCATCCACTACTTCGCTATTAACAACGTACAGGCTTCAAGCATGCGATTCGATTTTTGGTAAAGCTTATAAATAAGAGAGTTTTTACCATCTTTAGAAGGTATAGGAGGTACTGGTGTAAAACAGTAAAAAAATCTTAATCTCAAGGATGGTAAAAAAATCTTTATAAATAATTGGATTATTAAGTTGGCTTAGAGGTTTTTAGTTTATTACGTACGAACCTGCTTCTTGAGCAATGACCAGGCATCATCATGTCCTAATGTGTCGATGTGGTGGTAGGGCTCCTTGGCTTTCATCCCTCGGGCAACCATGTCATGTCTTGTGGTGACAAGGACTTGGCTGCCTCGAGAGACAGCGTTGATCACGGGTGTTTTGAGCACATCCTCCCATGCTTGGTGCCTCCAGACATCATCCATCACCAGCAAGGTCTTGTGCCCATTCAAGGCATCCCTAAGGGCTCGATCAAGAGTGGCCTTTGCATCTCCAGCATGCCGGTGGTCCCCTCTGGCTTCGGTGATGGCTCTCCTCAGCAGCTCAGCCTCGTTGTACTCTTGGTTGATGCTTAGCCATATCTTCTTGCCGAACGCACGTTGTATGGCCTGGTCGTTGAAGACCTTCTGGGCAAGGGTGGTCTTGCCAATCCCGCCAACGCCCACCACTGCCCAGATCATCATTTTGCTGTCCTCGCGGCTGGTTTCCCCCTCGGTTACTATCGTCAGCATCTCCACTAGCTTTCTTGTGTCTTCTTCAATCTTCTCACCGACCACACCCGTCTGGTCGAGCCCCCACGACGTCTCACGGCTGACAGGGCGGGAGGAATGCGCCCTGCTGCCTTGATCCTCGTAGGAACCAAGGTTTACGAAGATGAAGGCCGCGCTCCGCTCCTTTATGCTATCCAGCTTCTGGTTGAGAGCCTTGATGCGGCTGCCGATGTCGTGGGCGAAGAGGTGATTCCGCAGGCAGAAAAGCAAGGGGTTGCAGCACCCCATGTCTACCGTGGATGGACCACGCTCCATGGCCTTGAGCTGGCAGAGGTCAAGGATGTCGGTGACATCGTACATGACTTCCTTGAGCTCCCTCACCCAACTCTGCACGCTCTGGTCGGTGATGCGCCTCCTCTCGGCATCGGCGAGGAAGTTCTTGAGGTCCTCAAGCTTGGGGCCCATCTTGTTGATCTCTCCGGAGATTCCGAGCAGCATCCCGACCTTATCTCGTGCTGCCTGCATGAGCAGGTCGGCGAGGTAGGATGCAAAAGCATCCAGGACTATGGCCATATGTTCTGTACTGACTAGTGTGTGTTTCTCTTAATTTTTTCTTGTGTTCAGGCAAGCAAGCTGGGCTGAAAGAAAAGGACTGGATAATTAGTTTGGCCGTAGAGCGTGTTTGATCTGTATCTATATTGGCGATGGCTACATTTCTTGAAAGGCCGGCAAAGCAAGAGAGATGCCGACCTTGCTTCCCTGGCCTGCCTGGTCACCACATCGATCGCCATTGCCATGCCCCTGCGTTTATCCTTGCTTTTCCCTTCTGGCAGGGCACGCAAGGACTTCTTTCTTTCTTTCTTTACATACATAATACATGTTAGAAAATTACCTTTGTTAGTAATTCTTAACATTGTGCTGCTTGAAGCAAGCACTATGCCTCGGAATGGAAATAATACTACCTCAGTATAGAAATATAAGGCGTATTTTTGTAAATAATCTTGTCCGTAACATATTTTATATTTTAATATAAAATTAGTGTGATGTTTCTTTTATACCCTAATAAATATTTAGCTTGATTTTATATTCTCTACATGCATGTATTGAATATAGTGTTTACAAATAATTATTAGGGATATATTAGTCATTTTCCATGTCTCCTTGCTATGAGCCAAGAGGAAATAAGTCATGTAAACTTGAATAGAGGTACTAGTTGCTTGGCCGGACAAATATACAATGATAGAAATGAGAGTTCAGAATTTGACACAAATAATGAGTTTTTTTATTATAGTTATGAATATTGAATACTATATCAAGTTATCAACAAACATAGTACATTTAGTTTTTCTATATTTACGCTGCCATTGTTCTTATCAATTACAGCTTATACCTGTCAAAAGTACACCCCATACTTACAAAATGACAAGTATAGCATGTAAGATTAGAGAGGAACCTAAGAAAACACAAAGAAAGTACTTGTCTTCGTGATACTTTCTTGCTACCACACGATGCAAATGATATGCCACTGTGTGTTGACCTGATTTTAGATTTATCACTAAAAAAATTTCGCTTCCATCTATGATCGATATTTTAGTTTTTACTTTGTTTGAGAAAAAATTCAATATACCACTGAGTTTTTTTGACCTAATATCAGATTTAACACAAAACAATTTTACTTTCCTGGATGGCATTGAGTTTTTATTTTGTATCCACCACGCCATTTCCGTCACCCAAGCGCTATTAAGTGGACAGTGCAAAGACTCTTTTATCCATCTTCCTCTTCAACCTTCTCTTCATCTATCTTCTCCCTAATAATCATCGCCATCCCACCTCCCGCCGCCGGCCTCCTCCGCACATCCATCCCATCACCTCCAATCGCGACCGAATCTAGCTAGCCTCCTCCATTCTCTCACGTCACATCATGTTCCCGAGTTGTTTGAACCTTTCCCCTCATCAATTTTACCTTTCTGGAAGCGCATCATCGCAATCGAGCCATCTTCCTGTCTCTGGTCAACCAGCCCTTGCCATCGATTACATTTGGCTCAGTGAGCCTCTCCTAAATTTCTTGCACAGACCACTACCTTCTCCGCTCACCAATTTGATCATCGTTTCACCGTGGAGTGTTGTCACTGAAGGATCAAGTAGGCCTAGAGGGGGGGTGTGTGAATAGGCAACTTTCAAAATTTTAAACTCCTAAGAAACTGTAGTGACCCCCATTTTTACATAAATGCAAAAATTGATAAGTCATCACTTCACAAAAGAAGCCTTGCTGTAGAACAGATATGCTCCAGCAGCTCTGCTACGGAGCTTGTGGCTAAGAATTCCATTAGTTTTCCACACGTAGGAGACTAGTGTGTGGCTAAGAATTTGACGTCATTTTTCCACACAAGTGATGTTTTATTATTCTCATTAGTTTTCCACACATCTAGAACTTTTAAGTGGCTAAGAGTAAGACCCAAGAATTTGACACTTAGCCACTTAAAAGATCAAGTCAAATTCTTAGGTCTTAGCCACTTGAAAGTTCTATATGTGTTTCAAGGGTTTTGTATCGTCTTGATGTAAGGCTCCTTGAAATTAATAAAAGCTTCCTTTATCAAAAAAAAATGTGTGGAAAACTAATGAGAATAATAAAACGTCACTTGTGTGGAAAGATGAAGTTAAATTCTTAGCCACACACTAGTCTCCTACGTGTGGAAAACTATTGGGAATTCTTAGCCACAAGCTCCATAACTAGAGGTTGGCATCGTGCCATGCCGGGCTAGTCTGGTACGGATCCATCGTGCTTCGTGCCTGAATCGATCCAGGCCGTGACGGCCCGTCGTGCCATGCCGGGCCAGCCTGGCTCACCTTTGGCGAGCCCAAGCATGGCTCATTTGAGCTTCATGCCTACTTCGTCGTCGTCTTGGCCGTGCCTGACCTATCTACACTATTACGATAAGAGGAAAGGCGAAGACACATGGAGTTGAGGCGGTGGACACAAATATTATGAAAAAAGAACTAAAATTTATTTATTCTTAGAGTGAGAGGGATGTACTGAATACAAGCGAGAGAGGGGGGCAACGGGAGACTGAGGAAGAGAGGCAATTGAGATTGAGAGAGACATATGAGAAAGGGAGAGATTGAGAGAGACGGGCAAGGGAGAGAGCTGAGAGAGATTGAGTCAATCTCTCTGAGCTCTCTCTCCCTCTTACCCATCTATCTTAGGTGTTAGCAGCGGGGGTGACATTCATACTGCTGAGTGCGTCCATAACGCTCATACTCTATTGGTCGGTGACCTTCATACTGGGCTTCTTCCTCAAGCCCTGGGTCATCAGGCCCGACACAGCCCTTTGTTACAGTATCATGTCGGGTCGTGCCGCCTATCGTGCCCTATTCTCGAGCCCGGCATGACCCGTGTTACAATATCAGCTGGTCCAGCATGATCCACCTCATACCGGGCCAGGCTTTGTACCGTGCTGTACCTATCGTACCTCAGGTCGGCCCAAAAGAGCTCGGCCCGAGTGCTCTCAATTAAATCAGTGGAGTTACTTTGAATGCATTAGTAGCATTGTCGGAATTTTGAAAAATTATACAAGTTTGATCATGATCTGAATTTTTTATGGTAACTTAGGCATGCTTTGAGGACCCTTATCGAAAAGTTTAAAAAATTCTAACATTATTTGATAGTTCAATTAAATCAAAAAAATTACCTCAACCGGTGAAAGGACTTAAACGTAATTACGTATTTTTGATGGGCTTTCATTGAGGGAGGACACGTGGAACATTTATCAAAAGGATGAAGCTACATTTCTATACAGTTGTTCTGACTAAGACAACAATATATAAAATGTCACGTCTAGCACGTCAAGAATGTACAGGGAGACTTTAAAAAAATTGATACCAAACATCGAAGACGTTATCACAATGCGTTAATAAAGATTAAGTCAAATTCTTAGGTCTTAACCACCTAAAAGTTCTAGATGTGTGGAAAACTAATAAGAATAATAAGACGTCACTTGTGTGGAAAGATGATGCCAAATTCTTAGCCACACATGATGTCAAATTCTTAGCCACACACTAGTCTCCTACATGTGGAAAACTAATGGGAATTCTTAGCAACAAGCTTCATAACTAAAGGTGGGCGTCGTGCCATACCGAGTTGGTCCGGTATGGACCTGTCGTGCTTCATGCTTGAACCATGCCGGGCCACGACGGTCCTTAAAGGTGGCAACAGTAGTTTGGACATGAATTAACGCAGTAGCCGCTTGGGTACCTAATCTGCTTTTGAAGAATGTAGAATACCTAATCGTCAGCCACGGTTTTGACTTATCTAACCATTTCGGTGCTAATAAACCAGATATTTGAGTCAGGCTAATTATTCAGATAGTTGGCAAGGTGTAAATCTGGACTGCAGGCATCAAATCAATTGATCTGTCACAACTTAGACAATCATCTCTGTTACCTTTGGTGCAAGAATTAACCAAGCGGTAAAATTGCACCGTCGTGGTACAATACAAATCACAAATAGCTGTTAATCTTGGGAGTTCACATTTGGCCTTCTTTCGATGGTATCCTTTTGCATGTTTCTATGTCAGATTTGCCTCACTTTTGGTAAATTTACTCATCTTAATTCTTTCGAGCATTTCGAGCTTCAGTTTTGGGAATCCATTAGGCCAATACTTTTCCCTGTCAACATTTGGCCCTACCTCTTGTTTCTTCTGTCTTCGATGTGAACAAACCAATCCTCCAAACTGGAGAGGCAAATATTTCAAACTGACAAGTGACAGCAACCATCTTTTAGTTCGACATTTAGCATGAAAGTACCGTGTAATGAGCCAGTAATTAATCTCCCTCTAGATTCTTGACGTGCTGGATGTGACGTTTTATTGTTGTCTCAAGGCAGAACAACTAAAACGGACAAGTTGGCAATCTAGCATCATGCCTTTTAATAAACCTTACAAGAAAGGTTCTTGTAGTCTAGAAAATTACCCTTTGTTGGTAGGCAACTTATCTTGTGCACACAGGCCCTCCCGCGTACACACCGTGCAACTAAAAAAAGTCGTGAAAAATTATGAAAAAAATTGTAGATGTACTTCATAGATTACTCTACCTATGTATAAAATTGTAGATTCAAATTCATTATATATCAAGAGTTACAAAAAAGAGAAAATTCTGACAAGTTTTAATGATATATAATGAATTTGATTTTGAAACTTAGAGTAATCTATGAAGCATATCTACAATTTTTTTCATAATTTTTCACGACTTTTTTTAGTTGGTCTAGACGTGTGTACACGGAGGGCCTCTACAACGTATCTCGTGCACAAAGCCCTCCAGATGTACACCGTGCACACCAACTAAAAAAAGTCGTGAAAATTATGAAAAAAATTGTAGATGTACTTCATAGATTACTCTACCTATGTATAAAATTGTAGATTCAAATTCATTATATATCAAGAGTTTTAAAGAAGAAAACTTGTCAAGTTTTCTTTTTGTAACTCTTGATATATAATGAATTTGATTTTGAAACTTCATACATATGTAGAGTAATCTATGAAGCATATCTACAATTTTTTTCATAATTTTTCACGACTTTTTTTAGTTGGTCTGCACGGTGTGTACTAGATCAATAGGAAAAACCCCCAAATTTCTGAACTACTAAATCAATTTGCGATTCAATCGATCATGCTGATTTGTTACCTCAATTCGACCTGCAGGGGAAATTCTGTAGACTATCGCGTAGGATAGAGTCGCGTAGGACTTTTTCGGCAATCCGAGAGAGTGCCGGCGTGATGGCGAGTTGATTGCAGATCGGATCGGGCGATCAATCGCTGGTAGTAGTCGTTCGTTCGACGTCGACGATCCTCCTCCTTGCGGTAGAGACTCGTGCTTAGGGGTGGCATTCTGTTTTTTCGGTTTTTTCGGTTCGGTTTTTTTGGTTTTAAAAATTCGGTTTTCCAAATGCATAAACCGAATCAAACCGAATAACCAAATAGCATGCAACACGAGAATGGCAACATTCAACATTCTCATCTCAATACTGATTCGATATTCAGCAAATACTTGAAGAAGGCATAAAGCATCAAGCAGACTCTAGCAATTAGCAAAGTAGCAAGCACAGCACTGAACTACTCAAAACAACACTCCAGAAGACCAGAACCAGCAGGCAGCTATTCAACGAAAATCAAATCCAATACTTTTCACTAATTAAAATGTGATAATAACCTCCTCTACATCATATACAACACGAGAGCGAAATTTTCTGATGCCAGTTCTTTTGCATTGAGCTCGAACACTGAAGAAAGAAGTGTGTTCAAGAACTGCAGGTGATGAACAATTAACAGATCTAAGACAGAGAATGGTTTTGAGTCCAAATTAACATCTTCAGCAGGCTAGGGAGCTTTGGATCTGCCATATGTGAGAAACATAAAGATCAAGGACCTTTAGTGAAGTCACATTCTGGAACAAGCATTAAGATCCCAAACAAAGAAGACAAACACTCATTCTGTATGTCACGGAGCATTCGCAAGGGCTGGAGGAGTGGAGGAGCTGGTCGCGGAGGGCCTGGAGGAGTGGAGGTCCGCACTCCGGTGGGCTCTTGGGCGGCGGAGACGCGGAGTCGTGGTCCTCGGCTCCTCGCGGAGGAGCTGGTCGCGGCGGAGTCACGGACTGCAGACGGAGCGCCGAGCGCCCGAGCCGGTGAGGCGCGGTGACCTAGGGGCTAGGGCTAGGGATGTGAGGATGGGGCACGGGGGAGTGGACAGGGGGAGCGAAATCGCCGAATGGGGAATTGGATTTGGCCATTTGGGGTGGCGGGATGGGGAAGGGAATTAGGTCATCCTCATCGCATCGGGTCCAGCCGGTGAATTATTAGTCATGAGTCATTGTTTGTTCGGGCTATTCGGCTTTTCGATTTCTTGAGTTTGAAAACCGAACCGAATACCGTAAACCTAACAGCGAATGAAATAAAATCGAACGAACGAAACCGAAAAAACCAAATTTTTCGATTAATTCGGTTCGGTTCGGTTTTTCGGTTTCGGTTAAATTATGCCCACCCCTACTCGTGCTGATAACGTGTTGTAAAACATCGAAGAACGCTAACGAACAATCACCAATAGTAGATGCAATCACGAGAGTAAGAACAATAGACACACAATGTAGGGTGAAATTCTCTGTTGCTTTATTGATTCAATGGTTTACAATGAGGGGGCACCCGATATATATAGCGGTGTGAGAGAGAGTTCGAATTCGACCACATTAGGAAGAGATAGGGTCCTAACCATATTTGGTTTAGGTTTCCTTATCTCACAACAACATTTAAGTTTTTTTATTTTGTTTGAGAAATTTTTCAATATACCACTGAGTTTTTACCTAATATCAGATTTACCACAAAATTTTTTTACTTTCCTGTATGACATTGAGTTTTTATTTTGTACCTTCCGTGCCACTTCCGTCGCCCAAGCACTATTAAATGGACAGTGAAAAGACTCTTTTATCCATCTTCCCCTTCTTCAACCTCCCCTTCATCTATCTTCTCCCTAATAATCATCGCCATCCCACCTCCCGCCACCGGCCTCCTCCGCACCTCCATCACATCACCTCCAATCGTGACTGAATCTGGCCACCTCCTCCATTCTCTCACATCACATCATGAGGCGTCGTTAACCTCATCGAACGGCATGGTCTCCACATCAACAAACTGCTCAATGGCAACCACCATACGCAGAAACTTGTCGGTTTAGGCGAGGAGCTTCTTGACAAGTGCATGTCCTCCAGATTTCACTGAGCCCACTGAATTTGCTTGCCAGGCTAGTAAGTTTTCCGGCAAACTCATCAATGGAATCAGTTTCCTTTATGCGTAGAGCCTCGAAATCTCTCTTCAAAGTCTGAATCCTTGCCTTCCTTACTCGATCGGCATCTCTCTTCAAAGTCTGAATCCTTGCCTTCCTTACTCGATCGGCACCGAGGTACCTAATCTTCGGGCTATCCCAAGCTTCCATTGCCATGTTCTTCTTGGCCAGCTGCAACAAAACATCTTCAGTACCGCCTAAAAATGCACGCCAAAGCCATCTTGTCATCGCCACCCCTACCGTGGGCTCAATGGCTTCCCAAATGCCTTGAGCGTCCATGAAGACCTCCATCTTAATCACCCAAATGGAGTAATTTCTGGGTGTCAGCATTGGGTAATGCAGAGATACGCTGCCCCTCTGTTATGTTCTTGCTATCTCAGAGTACCAATTACAATCTATTGAGGAGATTTGGAGGAAGAACAGAGAAGGATTTAGAGGGGAAAGAAGAGGCCAGGAGAGCAGAGAATGAGAGGAAGAGAAATACAGTTTTGCTTCAGTTCTTCGATGCCCTTTCCTGTGTGCTGCTTCTTGCTTATATTGCTCAGCCGAGTGGGCCTTGGCTGGACATTGGCCCATGTCCGTGACTGTTAGACATGCTATTTTAGGGGGATTGCTTTCCCTGTTTTTGCGCTGCCCTCCCGTGATCTGTTTCCATAATCCGGGTAGAGGCCTGCCTATATATATTGTAATCATGCTTTCATAATATACAAGTTGTGATTACCCCAAAATCCTCACCTCTTCATGGTATCGAAGGGTTCCTTTCCTAACCCACCTTCCGCATCTTCCGTCACCCATGGTGGCGACGCCTTGTCGACAACGCCGCCAAAGCCGCCTTGCTGCTTCAGTCGCCGCCGCTGTTGCCGCTTCTCCCTCTCCAGAGGAGGTCGCCGCCACGAGCAGCCTCGCCGATGCACGCCGTCGTCTCCAGGCCGCCGACCCCAACCGCGTCGTCCAGGATGCCGATGGCGCCGACACCGACGCCGTCTCTGGCCTCCACTCCCAGGCTCTCGGCATCCTCAACATCCGCGCGCTTGTTCCGGTTGTTCTCGACCTCAACACGCCGCCGTTCTCCAAGTGGCGTCGCCTCCTTCTCCTCGTTCTCGGCAAGTACGCTCTCGCCGATCACGTGTTGTGCGACGCCGCCTTTCCCCGTTCTCCTTTGGTGCGGATGGACCTCCATGTTCTTTCATGGCTCTATGGATCCATCTCCCCGGAGCTGTTCGAGATTGTTACCACATCGTCGCCCTCTGCCCGCGCCGCTTGGACCGCCCTCGAGCAAGCGGTTCGTCGCAGAATCGCGAAACTCGCGTCCTCCTCGTCGACACCGAAGTTTGGACCCTCATGCAAGGGAGCCTCTCCATCACGGACTATTGCCGCGCATGAAGACCTCGCCGACTCCCTCATCGAACTTGGCGAGCTCAGGTCGGATCGGATGTTGACCATCAACGTCCTCCGTGGCTCGAACGAGCGCTTGGCGTACATGAGGCCGATCTGCAGCGGCGGCGACCTCTTCCCTCATTCGACGAGGTTCGCTCCGATCTTCAACTCGAGGAGCTTTCCATGGTGCGGCCTCCTCCACCACGCCGCCTTCCGCCTCGTTGCGGGCACTCGGCGGCCTCCGCGTCCCCCCCTCCTCGCTTCCAATCCCAGAACGGCAACCGCCGTCGGCGTCGCGGCGGCTCCGGGAACCGCTCCAGAGAAGGTGGCGGCGGCGGTGCCCCTGCAGGCGGTGCACCGGCCCTTGCCCCGCCTCCTTCGGCCAACCCTCGCACAGGCACAGGCCAATGGCCATCGGTATACAATCCCTGGACCGGGACCATTCAGATGTGGCCCGGTCCGGTCCAGGGGGTTCGCTCTGGCGTCCCTTCGATCGGTGGGCAAGACGCCCACCGTGACGCTTGGCGACCTTTGCAGACCACCTGGCCGCGCTGCTGGCTTCCCTCGGGCCACCCTGGGCCCTACGGTGGCTTTATGGGCCGCCTTCCAAGCCATTGTTCTCCCCAACAACAAAGATCAGTGCTTTTTCTCCTCAGTTTTGGTGGTCTTGGACCTTGGGACCAGCAGGCTCTTCTTTGGTGCTTTTAACACCATGACCCTCACTCCTCAAGCACCGTGGCGACCGGGTACATGGACTCGGGGCCCTTTGCTCACATGGCATCCCACTGTATACTCTCCACTTCCGACCACCTTCTTCCTCCACTCCTCCTCCATTATTGTCGGGGATGGGAACATGTTACCTATCACCGCCATCGGGTCCGCTTCGTGTTGGTAATCTTCACTTAGGCAATTGTTCTTGTTTCTCCTTCCATTATCAAGAATCTTGTCTCCGTTCATCGATTTACCACCGATAATTCTGCTTCATCGAGTTTGACCCCTTTGGTTTTTCTGTGAAGGACCTCGGGACCCGGCGTGATCGCCAGTGCAATAGCACCGTCCCCTCTACCCGCTTCATCTTCCACCACCATCCACCGCCGCCACCACATGCTCTCTTGCTTGCAGGTGTGTCTCCCCGTGGCATCGCCGCTTAGCCACATTGGTCATGACGCTCTCTCCGCCTCGTCAATAGTTCACTCATTTCATGTAATAAGGCGCCTCGACACCTCCATTTGTCATGCTTGTCGGCTAGAGGCGACATGTGCGCCTCCTTTTCCTACCTCGCGATCGCGTGCGTTGCATAAATTTGATCTCGTGTAATCGTGATCTTTGGACATCTCTGTACTCCAGTGTTTACGGTTTCAAATACTACCTAGCCATTCTTGATGATTGCTCTCATTTTTGTGGACGTTCCCTCTTCGTTTGAAATCCGACACGTTTCGCACTATTGAACATTTCTTTTCTTTTATTGCCACCCAGTTTGGCACCACCATTAAATCCTTTCAGTGCGACAATGGTCGTGAGTTCGACAACTCGTCCACTCGTACCTTCTTTCTCACCCATGGCATTGCCCTTCGCATGTCCTGCCCCTACACCTCCCAGCAGAATGGCAAAGCTGAGCGCGTCTTGCGCACAACCAATAACATTGTGCGCTCTCTTCTTTTCCAAGCTCAGCTACCCCCCGCCTACTGGGTTGAGGCCCTCCACACTGCGACTTACCTCCTCAACCGTCATCCCACATCCACTTTGTCCTTTTCCACCCCTTACTTTGCCCTCTACGGCACTTCTCCCTCCTACGCACACCTCCGAGTTTTTGGGTGCCGGTGCTATCCAAACATCTCCGCCTCCGCCCCCCACAAGCTCTCCCCCCGTTCCACCATGTGCGTTTTCCTTGGCTACTCATCCGACCATAAGGGATATCGATGCCTTGATCCTATCACCAATCGCATCCTTATCTCTCGCCACGTCGATTCGATGAGTCCTCTTTTCCTTCGCCAAGGCCTCCTCCTCCTCGGTTTCTCCCACTAACTTTGTCTTTTTGGATGAGTTTACTTGCAGACGTCGTGCCCCTGTTGCTTGAGCCTGCTGCCGTGTTACTTCAGCGCCTGGTGTTGCTTCCGGCTGCTGAGCTCTGGCGCCTGGTGGCTCCTCAGGCTTGATCCCGGCCGCCTCTCGCCTCACCTGGACGCGCCATCGGGCCGCCACCTGGCTTCTCTGGCCTGCCTCGACACGGGTCTTCGGCCGGCCTGCCCGGTCTCTCCACCAGGTCACCGCCCGGCCTTCCTGGGCCACCCTCAGCAGGCCACGCCAGTTCACCACCGCCAGGCCTCCCTGGGCCACCTCCCGCAGGCCACGCTCGTTCTCCTGGGCGCTCCACTGCAGACTCGGCGCCTGCCTCGCTCGACTGGCGCTGGGGTCTCCCGCCGAGTGCTCGCCCTGCGCGCACCGTTCGCATACCTCGCGCCCCCCCTTCGCCACTTCCAGCAGGCGCGGTCTGGGTTCCCCCCGTCACCAACATGCATGAGATGCGCACCCGTGGGAAGGCCGGTTTTCGGCGCGCGAACTTTCAGTCGACACTCTCTCTCAGTGCCCACCTCCTACCGCGCGCCCTCGATGATGTTTCATTGGCGTGGAGCTATGGAAGATGAATTCGCATACCGATTGATAACAATACACGGACTTGTGCTCGCGCGCCTCGTGCCAATGTCGTCCACCGCAAGTGGATTTATAAGCACAAATTCCACTCGATGGCACTCTTGATCGCTACAAGGCACGTTGGGTTCTGCGTGGTTTCACTCAACGTCCCGGCGTCGACTTTGATGAGACTTTCATCTGTTGTGAAGCACCGCCATCGCTCGCCGACGGTTCTCAGTTTGGCTCTCTCCCGCGACTCGCCTGTTCATCAGTTGGACGTCAAAAATGCTTTTCTCCACGGCACCCTCACAGAGACTGTGTATTGTTCTCAGCCATCCGGATTTGTTGACTCAGCTCATCCTGACTATGTCTGGCGGCTCAACAAATCCCTCTACGGCCTGAAGCAAGCACCCCGGGCCCTATACTACTGCTTTGCCACTCACCTACAAAGACCTTGGATTTCGTGGAGGCTAAGTCCGACACCTCTTTATTTATTTACCGTCGCGACTCGCTTAACGCCTATCTCGCTCTGTATGTGGATGACATCGTCTTAATTGCGTCGTCACCCGCCTTGCTTCGCCAGTTCGTCACCTCCCTCCAGACTTCCTTCCCTATGAAGGACCTTGGGCCTCTGCAGCATTTTCTAGGGATTGCCGTGACTCGCTCGCCTGATGGGATGCATCTCTCGCAACGTCAGTACACTCTGGATATTTTGGCTCATCAAGGATGGCTGACAAGAAGCCTGCGACAGACACCGGCCGACACGCAGGCCAAGCTATCTTCGGCTGGTGCTCCTGTTCGTGACGCCACTGAGTATCGGAGTATCGTCGGTGCCCTTCAGTATCTGACGTTCACCCGCCCCGACATCACCTACGCTGTTCAGCAGGTCTGCCTCCACATGCACGACCCCCGCGAGCCTCATCTCACTGCTGTGAAGCGCATCCTTCGCTATCTCCAGAGCACTGCGGATCTTGGTCTTTTCCTTGGCTGTGCATCGCCTTCGGCCCTCACCGTCTACACCGATGCTGATTGGGCCGGCTGCCCGACATCGCCACCTTGAGTCCACCTCCGGTTATGCCGTGTTTCTTGGTGACAACCTGGTCTCCTGGTCCAGAAGCGCCAACAGATCGTCTCGCCCAAAGGCCGAGGCTGAGTATCGTGCTGTCGCCAACGGTGTCGCCGAGGCTACCTGGCTCCACCAACTTCTTCAGGAACTCCATCAGCCTCTCCAGCGCACCACCCTTGTTTACTGTGACAATGTGAGTGCCGTCTACCTCTCAAGCAATCCGGTGCAGCATCAGCGCACCAAACACATTGAGATTGACCTTCACTTTGTCCGGGAACGTGTCGCCGGTGTTGTTTCGCATTCTTCATGTTCCAACCACTTCGCAGATTCGCCGATATCTTCACCAAGGACTTCCGTCGACTGTCTTTTTCGAGTTTCGGTCCAGTTTGAACGTCCGTTCTCACCGACGTTCCCCCCAGGGGTGTTAGACATGCTATTTTAGGGGATTGCTTTCCTGTTTTTGCGCTGCCCTCCGTGATCTGTTTCCATAATCCGGGTAGAGGCACGCCTATATATATTGTAATCATGCTTTCATAATATACAAGTTGTGATTACCCCAAAATCCTCACCTCTTGAAGGATCCATGACATTCCCCTCCCGTTGAAATGCGGCTTGCCCCCAAGCCGATGACACTGCCACAGTCGGTTTCAGAAGGTGGACTTGTAAGGCAAACATTGTTCGTCACCAGGATCCCATGGAAATTCTTGTTCAATGACAAGCAACTGCATCACAAATGCCCTTCTATAATCATAAACTTCCTTCATGCATCCATCTCCGCCAATGTATGGTATAATCTTGTGATGCACCAATAACTGGACCAACATATACTGTCTCCCATGGTTTCCCCAGTCGGCGAGGTCCGGGAGCGCCTGCGCTGCGCCTCGACGTGCTGCAGCGCCATGGGCGAGGACGAGTAGCGAGCGGAGGACGCAAGGGTTCGGCCACCGGTGGAGAACATCTCGTACTCTGTCAATGTATTCTCCAGCAAATCATACATCTCATCCACAAAAGGAGTTGTCATATGCTGAGTCCTAACTTCTGACCATTTAACCATATCCAGCCTGCAATTTTCCATTAATGTCCTCCGTTTAGCTTCAATCCATAATACAATGTACAAATGGAACAACTCCTTTGCATCAACACCAGCTTTAATAGGGCAAATGTTCCAGCTAGCAAGATCCTTCTGAAAATCAGCAGTAGCAATCACTAAATCTGCAACAGGAGATGAAGGACCGGTAGGAGGGCATGCAACAAGGAAAGCACGAAGTCTATTTGAGAGCTCCACCCTTGCAATTGTGTTGAAACTGGCCACCCTTGCAATTGTTACATCTGCATAACGGTCCAGTTGTAGTTTTGTTGTTGCTTTATACTGCGAATGTATGGCCCTCAATACTTCAAGAGTAAATTGTGCTTCCTTTCTTGGTTGAGGTGTGTCAGTTGACATGATATTGGTAAAATTGACGAACTGAAATTTAGTGAAACATCGTGGTGGCAGGGTGCTTACAAACTGCTCCATTTGATTCCATGAACCATCCCCAACTCCAACAAGAATGATCGACAAAGGGAAGTGACTAGCATTCACAATGGCTTCAACGGTCCTCCGTTTCTGGAAGCTCAAACAGTTAGGAAAATCATTGACTCCTGTAACCTGTCCATCAGCAATTATGAAGAGAACATGGTAATAACCGCTCTGCATTACAGTGTTAACAGCCATTTCAATCATTGGGGCCAATGATGTTGGTCCCGATAATTGCAGTTATGTAACAATTTCTGTTCGCAGCGGCAGTTCTGCACGGCTCAGCCTAGTTGAGACAATGTTGGTGGCTTGGCGCCTTAGGTTGTCTACCTTCCCAACGCTAGTATCCCGGGCACCATTAGCCTTTTCCCCACCATTCAAATGGAAATTGTCAAATACACCAATAGTGATCACAGTGCATGGATCATACACCTCCCATGTGTACTGTTCATTCCACTTGGGAGTGAAACTATCAATAATAGTCCTTGTCCGCACCCATTTCTGCCCATACTTAGCGACACAGTAAAGATCAGTTGTGCCACACCCATCCTTCGTCTTCGTTGGCAACAGGCCTTGTGCTGTCAAGATACCGAGCTCAAGAATGCCGATGCTAGGCTTCCACAGCGGCTTTGCAGTTGGCCTTAAATCACTACTGTAATGAGTTGACTCATCCAAGACATGATATCCACCTTCAAGACAAATTCTCAAGTGAATCCGGCTTGAAAATTTGGTCTCCTTCTTCTGCTCACCATCCACAATCTCGCCAGGCACATTCAATTTCCCCGAAGTAACATTTGCAAAGGTGGAGACACCCCATACTACTGGAGCAGAAGTTGTTATCGGGCCCTTGTATTCGGTAGCATCAACATGTTTCTCGTCAAAGTAGAAGATTCCATCATCATAGCTCTTGATGGTGTCAAACAGCTTCATTATGTCATTTTTTATCACTCCTATCATGGATGGATCAACCTCAGCATCAGCCAGTGAAACCACTCCTGCCAACGCTTCTAGTGCAATACCAGCAACAAATGTGCTAGATTCAGCACTGTTAGTGTCAAAACGCCATCTCCCCTCACTTTGGCTAAGTGCAGTCTTCTCAGGTATTTCGTCAAACACTTGGTGTGCACAAAACTTTTGTACCTTCATAGTGCTCGGTGTCGTATCCGGAGGATGTGGCGGCACGGGCGATCGGGTACGCGAGGTTGCGCCATTGGCCTCGATCTCGAGCTTGACGCCCCGTACGTCATCGGGGAACACGAGGTGGTCCTTGGCGATGGACTTGCAGGCCAGCACTTCGCCAGTCACCATGTCGGAGCACGACCGGATGACGCCGAACTGGCCCCAACCGAGCTGGGGCCCCAGCGCGTAGCGATCCTCGAGGCACGAGACGTGCGCAGCCTCCAGTATGGCGCCGCGCAGCCCCGTCGCCTTGTATGAGTTGCGCTTGGCGTCGGCACAGTTGTCGCCATTGGTCGCCTTGTACGAGTTGTGCTGCGCGGCGAACACCTCAGGGACCAGCACCGCTTCGTCGGTGGTTGCAGCCACCATGGATCGCACTTTGCTCAACTCCATGAGCAACTTCTGGCACGACTCGATGATTCGGTCACTCGTTGCAATTGCTCTCTCAAAAGCATCAGCCATCACTTGGATCGAAGGCTCTGATACCAATTGTTATGTTCTTGCTATCTCGGAGTACCAATTATAAGCTATTGAGGAGATTTGGAGGAAGAATAGAGAAGGATTTAGAGGGAAAAGAAGAGGCCAGGAGAGCAGAGAACGAGAGGAAGAGAAATACAGTTTTGCTTCAGTTCTTCGATGCCCTTTCCTGTGTGCTGCTTCTTGCTTATATTGCTCAGCCGAGTGGGCTTTGGCTGGACATTGGCCCATGTCCGTGACAGTCCGTGACACCCTCCCTGACCGTTGGCGACGCCGTAGGCTCGGTGATCGACATCCTGTCGAAGCAAATGATCTTGGGCGTTCACCGTGTGCCCAGACTCTGATACCACGTGTTGGCAAAGTCCTGGATCAACAAAGAGAAGAACTCGGCAAGGAAAAATTCAGAAATGCACGCAAGTAATGTGGAACACAGTTGGGGCAATTTTCAGTGTTTGTATTATACTCAGACTCCTAATACAACTATACCAAACTGAGATAAGTACAAGATAACAGTGCATGGACTCAACAAACTCCTGGAGTCATGCCATTCCATGATCCCTTCGACTTGGATGCTTGAGAAAGACTCGGACGCAGACGTGCCCACTACATGCAGAAAAACTCGGCCAACACCGAAACAAGCCGGCCCACACTACTCAAATATGCATACTACTAAGTCTAGATTATTGCTCACAGGATCACTGTGTACTGTAACCCAGATGTTCGTTAAGCCGACTTGGAGAATCACCTGTCTTCTCAAGACTGGTTAGCTATACGAATAGTTAGTTCCTAAAGAAGAGTGGGCCATTTCCTTCTCTGGTTTTGGAAATTGCTCTTTAAAGGTTGTCTTTATGCAAGCAAATCCCCAGTTTCAACACTGATAAATTCTTCTGGCGAACAAGGGAGGTAGATATCCTCATTTCCTTTTTTAATAATTCAACAGAAGGGAAATACAAGCAAAATATGCTCTTTGTTGTTTCTCATACCTTATGATTCCTAATGTAGGATACTAGGAGTTTTTAGTTATGTGGATGCAAAATATGCTCTTTGATATTGTTTTGTACTGTGAGTCTGTGATGAAGTCCTTTTTTTTACCTTTGGTTCATGCGAGTTGTTGGGAAAAAAATTATAACAAATCGCTGTGAAATTGAACATTCTTAAGCCCACGAGTCATGACAAAGCACTACTGTATTGCCAATCTCTGTTTTCTTTGCTAAAAGAACCAAGCGGTAAAAATTGCAGCACAAATATAAATCACAAATAGTTGCTGATAATGTTCACAATATATAATCACAAATAATTTCGATGATCTTTTTCTTAAGAGAAAAATGCTTGTCTTCCATAATAAAAGAGGTGTCGAAAATCAAAATGCGAGACCATTCCATTGTTGCTTCTCAGGGCTTCATGGCTCCATTCCATTTTTGCTTGTCAGGGCTTCACTGCATCCATACACTTTATGAAGCAGTGCCGGCTTCCACCTGCATGCATGTATAGTATAGCTAATGAACAAGCTCTGGATCACCTGGTTGTAGATTTGGCAAGTTGAACTGAAGTAAGAAAGAGAATGACGGAGTCGCCGCTTAATTTGTGCAGGCGTGGAAAAAAATCTTCTTAATTTGCATTCTGCTGTTATATGAGCTCGTATGTCCTATTCCTCTTCATCCCCTGAAAAAAAAAGTTGGAAATATCTCTTTCAAACAAAGGAGGTAAAGTAGGAAATACATTCAGGCCCTAGCATACTGAATTAATGATGAAGAAAGGAATTACTGATGAAGGAATAAGACGAAACAAAGAAATCAAACTAAAAAGAGTAACTGAACAAATGAAGATGGAGCAGTAGTATTAGTTTACCTGCAGTTCGAGAAGAGCTGACAATGATATTTGTCTCCAAGTTGCAGGAGGGATCTCTTGTATACTGTACGTACCATTTCCTTTGATTGTCTCCATCGCCTGCATAGGCCTTGACATGCTCCATATGGCTGAACTTGCCCCACTCAGGGCCAGATTGTCCCGCGGCTATGGAGGCGAGTAGCTTGTGGCTGCAATCTAGCTGCAAATGCCTTGGCTTTACATCTTGGATGAATTCCGGGAGCGTCTCCATGTCGTAGTCCTCTAGCACGAGTCTTTGGAGTGCAGGGACACCCTCTAGTACCTTGAGCTTTGGGCATATCGCAATAACAAGCATTTGCAATTTGGGGAGATTAGTGATCCTCTCCAGGTGAGGATTATGTTGCACATCAAGCTCAACAACCGAAGCAAAGTTCTCTAGGGAGTTGAGGTGTTGCACGTTGCGTATACATAGTTCTTTCAATGCCCTTGCATGGGAGGCGAGGCCTGGAGGAACATGCCTCAGCTTGCAGCGCTCGAGCTTAAGCCGCTCCAAGGCAGGCATGGCCTGCACATTTCCTGGCTCAGGCTCCCACTCCCACTCCTCCCATTCCACCATTCCTATTAACTGCATCTCATGCAATCTCGAAAACGCAGCAGTAGCCTGGGATGACGGGTGATGACTATGTTGATGGTAGAGTTGCAGGAATTCAGGCCCAACATGCTTGATGGCTGGAGCTTGGTTGATCTGTAAGAGCTGCAAACAAGGGAGCTGGCACAAACCATCAGGGAGTTGGGTGCAACAGGCCAGGTCCTCCATCTTTAGAATCCTCAAGCTCTTCAGGGGTGCCGTTGCTGTCGACATCATCCACCTTGGGAATCGATGACCGAAATATCCTGCGATTTTAAGATTACCTAGGCAGCGCGGAGGGTAGAGCTCATCAAACACCTTCTCGATTCGTCGTTGCTCTTCCTCAGAGGCGCCTTCTCCCACTCTGCTGGTGCAGTATAATGCCAGATAGGTAAGATGCACCTTTTCACCAAGCTTGGCTTTTGCGGCGAATGAGGCAGCAGATACATTCTCTAGCTTTATTAAACTAAGAGTCCTGAGCTTGGAAAGATGCCCCAACTCTTCCAAACTACACCAATCACCATCCATGTGGGCTGGAAAACTAACTAGTGTCCTCAAATTTGTTAGACCTCCGAACCCTCTAGGTGTATTGTTTATACCTGTGCCAGCAAGGCGTAGAAACCTCAGCTGCCCTAGCCTTACGATGCTTTCAGGAAGTTTCAGCAAACTTGTACAATTATCAAAGCCAATGTGCTGCAGGAATTTCATCTTGCCAATATTTTTCGGTAATCTAGATATATCAGTTTTTTCTAAGGACAAATACCTTAGGTGCTTGAGTTGATACAAAGATTCAACCAATGCAGCAACATTTGTAGATTGTATATGTAGAGTCCGTAATCTTGAAAAAGTAACCAACGAATCAACGGGCTTAATCTTCATATGGCCAATTAATATTAGTGTTCTTAGTGACTTCTGTGAATGTAAAAAACTCCACTCAAATCCATCTACAGACAGCCTGAGAAGCTTTTGTGAATTAAGTTCTCCAATAATATCAGGAGTTTCTCTGTTGTGATCAGTGTACTTTGTATCGGGCTCTATAAGGTTCCTCAATATTAGCTCCTTGTAGTAGTCTCCTCCTAACTCTTCTAATTCATCCGAGTTTCCATGAACAAATCCCTCGCTAATCCACATGCCAACAATTTCATACACAAAGAACACTGTATTTTTAGGGAGAAGAGAGTAGTGCAGAAAGCACTGCTTCAAGCATGGATGCAAATCTTCATAGCTTAAGTATACTGCATTGTTTAGCTCTTCGGGCATTTGAGAAACTGACCATATAGCATTATGAAGAACCTTGTTCCAATCACTTGGTCGTTTGTCCCTCTGGCATAAGAGTCCTCCCATTACTTTGACAGCAAGTGGCAAACCACCACATTTTGCTATGATTTGCAATCCAATGTCCTTTAGCGTGTCATCAATCTCACGTTCATCTATCTCACTTGAGACCACCTGCAGGCAGTTTAGACATGTATAATTAATAACGAATAGTATATTGGTAACGGAAAAGTGCCTATTTCCTTTTTTTCTCATGGTAAGTTCATCAAGAAAAGAAACTAAAACCGACAGTGTACTTGATTCAATTGTCAAGTGTACTACAGTTAACAGTCAGTGTACTAGCTTGATTCAATTGTCAAGTGAACTACAGTTAAGCGTAGAACTGTTCGCTAATTATTTGAAGCTGTGATCATGCAAACTACCTGATGGATCTCCTTTTTTTCATTCTTATATTAATCGCATAATACATATATTTTAATCGCACAATATAGAAGGTAGCGGGGTAATTAGGACAGATGGTGCACAAGAACTAGCTAGTGCTCCTAAATTAGTAAGTATTCAAAAATTTCCAACAGGATTTAATAGCTCAATTAAATCAGTGGAGTTGCTTTAAACACATTAATAGCATTGTCAGAATTTTTACAAATTGCAAAAGTTTGACAATAATCTGGAAATTTTATGGTAATTTAGGCATGCTCTTAGAACCCTTCTCAAAAAGTTTGGAAAATATTAATTTGATGCCTCTGGAAAACCAGAAATAGCGAAATTTAAAAACATTGGTAGTACTGTCAGAATTTTTAAAAATAGTATAAGTCTGATCATGATTTGAAATTTTTATGGTAGCCTAAAAATGCTCTCACAAACCTTCTCAAAAAGTTTTAAAAATTTAAAACATGATTTAGTAACTCAATTAAATCAGTGAATCTCCTTTAAATGCATTAGTAGCATTGTCAAAATTTTTAAAAATTGAACAAGTTCAATCATGATATGAAATTTTTATGGTACATTAGGCACGCTCTTAGAACCCTTCTCAAAAAGTTCAAAAATTTACAGCATGATTAAATAGCTAATTAAATCAGTCAAGTTGATGCAAAAAATATATAAAAAATATTTCTCAAAAAGTTTCAAAATTTACAACATGATTTAATAGCTAATTAAATCAGTCAATTTGCATAAAAAATAGGGTTCTAAAAAAGTTTTAAAAAAATTACAACATGATTTAATAGCTAACTATATAAATCAGTCAAGTTGATGCAAAGAATAATTAAAAAACACTGTTTACAAGGCACTACTTCGATACTAACAACGTGCACGCATGTTTTAGAAAACCAAGGGTCTAATCTTTTCAACAATCCACTACTTCGCTATTAACAACATACAGGCTTCAAGCATGCGATTCAATTTTTGGTAAAGCGTATAAATAAGAGAGTTTTTACCATCTTTAGAAGGTATAGGAGGTACCGGTGTAAAACAGTAAAAAATCTTAATCTCAAGGATGGTAAAAAATCTTTATAAATAATTAGATTATTAAGTTGGCTTAGAGGTTTCTAGTTTATTGCATACGGACCTGCTTCCTGAGCAATGACCAGGCATCATCATGTCCTAATGTGTCGATGTGGTGGTAGGGCTCCTTGGCTTTCATCCCTCGGGCAACCATGTCATGTCTTGTGGTGACAAGGACTCGGCTGCCTCGAGAGACAGCGTTGATCAAGGGTGTTTTGAGCACATCCTCCCATGCTAGGTGCTTCCAAACATCATCCATCACTAGCAAGGTCTTGTGCCCGTTCAAGGCATCCCTGAGGGCTCGATGAAGGGCGTCCTTTGCATCTCCAGCACACCGATGGTCTCCTCCAGCTGCGGTGATGGCTCTCCTCAGCAACTCAACCTCATTGTAATCTTGGTTGACGCTCAACCATATCTTCTTGCTGAACTCATGTTGGATGGCCTCGTCGTTGAAGACCTTCTGGGCGAGAGTGGTCTTGCCAATCCCGCCAATGCCCACCACTGCCAAGATCATCATTTTGCTGTCCTCATAGCTGGTTTCCCCCTCGGTTACTATCGTCAGCATCTCCACTAGCTTTCTTGTGTCTTCTTCGATTTTCTCGCCTACCACACCCGTCCAATCGAGCTCCCCCGACGTCTCGTGGCTGACAGGGCGAGAGGAATGCGCCTTGCTGCTACGATCCTCGTAAGGACAGCGGTTGACGAAGTCGAAGCCGTTACTCCGCTCCTTGATGCTGTCTAGCTTATTATTGAGAGCCTTGATGCGGCTGCCGATGTCGTGGGCGAAGAGGGGATTCCGCAGGCAGAAGAGCAAGGGGTTGAAACACCCCATGTCTACCGTGGATGGACCACGCTCCATGGCCTTGAGCTGGCATAGGTCGAGGATGTCAGTGGCGTCATACATGGTGCCCTTGAGCTCCCTGACCCACGCCTGCATGGTCTGGTCAGTGATGCGCTTCCTCTCGGTGTCGGCAAGGAAGTTCTTGAGGTCCCCAAGCTTGACGACCAGGTTGTCGATCTCGCCGGAGACACCGAGCAGCATGCCCACCTCTTCTTTCGCCATCTCCGTCACCATGTTTTGGACGTACGACGCAAAAGCATTCAGGACCGCCGCCATTGCTACAGCTGGTTTGTTTCTTGCTGTAAGAAAGTTAAACCAAGCGTCATCTGATCTGATCTCCACCATTAATTAATCTTAACCGTAGATTATACGGCCTCTATGTCCTCTCGATGCAAACACAAATTGGTAACCATGAGAACGGGATCGAAGGGCAAAAACAGAGGGAGCTAGATACAAGGAGCTGAAATTAGTTACGTACCTTGAATTGGGGAGATGGAATATGGATGAGTAGAAGCAAGCAATCGTGCCACTACTCCATAGCTTTCATCTTTTTAGGACAAGTCCATAGCTTTTATAATCCAACAACAACTGCTGATCTTGTGGCGTGAGATTGAACGAGTCCAGTCAATTTTTTATAAACTAGTCGGTAACCCGTGCATCTGTATGGGCTAGTTTCTTAGATAAAGTAACTTGGTTCTGCTAATTTGGATTATACTTGATAGCCGTTATAATCTTGGTGCATTAGATATACGCTAATTTTTTCTTTTCTTTATTAATGTGAAAATTTTCTCATAGTTCATAATTAGTATAGTTAATAGATTATATTATAAATTTTAATAATTTTATAATTTAGCATTGTAATTCACATACAAATCAAAAATTTAAACATCCTTTATTTTATTCCTAACTATATACTTCTCGATTGTACTTTTGGTGGATTTTTTTCAATTTATGCTGGAATTGTATAAAAATCTATATTCTATTTTTATTTATTATTACTCAGAATTTTATTTTTAGGTTTACTCTCAAATTACAATGGAAATAAAATTGCTGATTTTTTATTTCAATTTTAGTTAGTTTGGCTTGTACTTGATATAGACTCGCTGCGTCAAAAAAGTATAGGACATATTTTTTAATAGTCTTCTGCATAAATATACATTGTATTTTATATTCCAATACAAAATTAGTGTGGTCTTCCCTCTATACCACTAATAAGTATCTAACTTTACTATATATCCTCTACATACATGCATTGAATATAGCATAATAAGTATCGATAATAATTAAGGATTGTGCAATATCATTGAATGATCATTTGCAATATCATCTTAATCTTTGTGCTAAGAGAAAATACACTCTCTAAACTTGGATAGGGTCAATAATTATTATTCTGATTTTGCGTATTTTTTATTGTATCTGAAGTGGATTTTTTAAGTTTTAGGCTGGAATTCATATGAAAATTTATATTTTCATTTATTACTATTCTGAATTTATTTTTAGGGTTTACTTTAGAGTTTGTATGAAAATCAAATTATTTATTTTATTTTATTTTTATTCCAAATTTCACTTAATTGGCCTTGTACTTGAGATAGACTCATTGTGTTAATTTGCTAATTTTTAATTATTATTCTAAATTTTAGTTATTTATCTTGTTTTTAGTGCCAAGAGAGCCATATAAAGTTGAAGCGGATTGAGTAATTATTATTCAGAGTTCGCATATTTTTTCATCGTGGGGTGTATTTTTTAGTCTTATGTTGGAATTCATATGAAAATTTATATTTTTATTTATTACTGTTTTGAATTTATTTTTAGGGTTTACTTTGGAATTTGTATGAAAATCTAATTGATTATTTTATTTTTATTATGAATTTTACTTAATTTGTCTTGTACTTGGGATAGAATAATTGTTTTAATTTACTAATTTTATTTAATTATTATTTCAAATTTTTATATTTATGTATTTACTTTGGAAATCGCATAGAAGTCAGATCGCTAATTTTTTTATTTTTTATTCTGAATTTTAGTTTACTTAATTTGGCTTGTACTTGAGATAGACGCATCATTTTAATTTGCTAATTTTATTTAATTATTATTTCGAATTTTATTTATCTATGGATTTACTTTGAAAATAGTATGGATGTCAGATTGCTAATTTCTTTAATTTTTGGGGGCTTCCTTAGAGTGCCTAATTAGTATAGGTATGCTAAGTTTTTTAATTTTTTATTCCGAATTTTTCTTAATTTATATTATACTTGACATGGACTTTTTCTTTTAATCTAAACCGTTATAACTTGGGTCCAACAAATAGGTGACTAGATTTTTTCTGGTTAACGTGGGAGCTTTCTTAGAGTGCCTAATTAGTATAGGTATAGATAGATCACTAATTAGTACCGTTGCATAGGTGCTTTCCGTGTGCTCCGACCGCGGAAGCACATGCCGAGTTACGGGTACGTGGCAGCGTGACTTTTTTTCCTTTGTCAGGCATCTTCCACGGTGCATGAGCGTGGCAAGCCATATATATCACCTGTATTCTTTTTACAGTTAGGAAAAGAACTTATTTTTTTTAAATGTACGGCTGAAAGCTAGATCTGTAAATAACACCGTATGCTAGAAAACCAAAGCTTCGAAAAGAAAAGGCAGTCAAGCGCGGCAGCAAAGGAAAAAGTCCCGTCAGCCTGATTTGGCCTTCGCATTCGTAGACTTGACTGCATAGTTTTAAAATGCGCAGCTTGCATGACGGCATTACGGAGGGGTGGATGGAATCAAAGTCAGCCGTCGTCTTTGTTTTTCTGGATTTTGAGCATTCTTGATTTGACGAATTGGGGGATGGAATCAAAGTCAGCTTTTTTTTTTAGGTAATAATTGGATTTGATGATGTGGCGGTTTCGTATCCGGGACTTGAAAATTGAAATTCGATGGAGTTGGTAACAATTTTGCTGTCATAAACGGGTTAATTTAGCCATTGGATTAATAGACTTGACTGCTTAGTTATACAATGCGCAGCTTGCATATATATATATTTTTTGAAAGAGATTAAAAGACAGAACCTAAAGCAGAAGCCCCCGGCGAGGATCGAACTCACGACCTTTCGCTTACGAAGCGAACGCTACGGAGGCAACTTGCAGCTTGCATATATAAAGAAGGGCGGCATTACGGATTTAAATTCGTCGTCTCTGTTTTTCTGGATTTTGAGCACGCTTGATCTGACGAAACGTGGAAAAAAACAACTGCACCTATCTACCCAATGAGTTACCCTTGCATGAACGTCTGATCCTCACTACCGCCACCAAATCATGCTATCTGATTCGGAATCTTTGTCTTTTGCTATATATTCACCATGTTGTTCCTCTAGTTTATATGAGAACATTTCTTTCATCTTTTCCTGTATATGCTAACGCATGATGAGTGTGAAACATCACGGCTGACTCATTTTTTTCGATTATACACGGTGGAAGGAGTATCAGTGTTTGGTTGATGATCAAAGCTTTACCCATAAGGACAGGCAGCCCTGTCATGCAATATGACTTAGTCTCTCTCTCTCTCTCTCTCTGTTCTGAACCATATTACTCAGTCTTATGAATGGGTAGGTACAGCTAATCAAGGCATCTTTAAAAAACAACTCCTTTTGTTTTGTCATTCCTGATTATTGTTGCTAGTTTACTACGTTTGTTTTAAGACGCCACTGCAGGGAGTTGGTGGCTTGTTGCCCTCAATATCAGATTTAAATTTCATCAATCAACGTTGTCCCAGGCACTTCTAAATTGTGCAACTTGCATTGATGATTATCGGATACAAATCTCAAGCACGGGCAAGAAGAGGAGGCTTCGGCATAAAAATGCTAAAGTCATCCATTCCTCTGCTGTTGCATTACGCCCTTTCGGGTTTCGGCTCATGGTAACCTATTGGCTGTGGTAAGCTCCATGGAATCCCTTAATCAATAAACCAGATTTCTTCTCCTTTAATCTTCTCTTAACTCACGCATGATTTTCATGCTCTGATCATGCAGAGGTAGAGCAAGATTCACGATCATTGTGCCCGGTTCTGTTGGACAGCTGATTAAGGAGATCCTGCTGGGAGCGAACAGTTATTATCAACACTAGTACGTACCACTCTCCTGTGGCACTCTGATCAGGCTAATAATACCTTTGGGACGGTTAGATGTTTTATTTTAAATAATAATATCTAATGGCTACTATAATTCAAGTTTATTAGGGTCCACTAGATTAAGGGTCAGATGTTTTTTTTTGGTGAGAATTTCTAGCATATTTTTATTTTTAACAAAAGAACCGACGGCGGTTGTAATTAGGATCCACTAAATTAAAGGCTAGATGTTTTACTTTTTTGTGAGAATTTCTAGCTTATTTCTCTTTTTTCTTAGCGACTCTCATGAGCTTTTTAATATATAATAGATTTGCATTCTGCTGTCATTCCTCGTATGTCCTATTCCTCTTCATCCCCTGAAACAACACAGTCAAGCGAAGACAAAAAAAAGTTGGAAATATCACTTTCAAAAAAAGGAGGTAAAGTAGGAAATACATTCAGACCCTAGCATACTGAATTTATTAATGATGAAAAAAGGAGGTATTTCTAACTCTACTAGATCCGTAGAGTTAGAGCTGTGAGTACATTAAGAGTATTTAGATGGATCATCTTGTTTACATTTTAGACCAAAATACACTATACTACGTAAATGCTTTTCACAGTGGGTGATAACCCATCTTCTCGCGCGTTTTGCTCCAACAGACGCTGGCTGTCTGTGGAAATCACTAACTTTTCTGTGCGTTTCTACAGCCGCTTTACCAAAATACATTTAATATAGGCGATTTAAGAAACCGCTGTACAAATAAGCACTTGCACAAGTGCTTATTTGTACAGCGGTTTCTAAGCCATCTACTTGCATAAATGTTGAGAATCTTTTAATAATGTTATGTTAATTATAATAAATGCATACATTCTATCAATCACATCACCGTTTCAAAGACAAATCCATACATAACAATGACAAGGTTATATATACAAAGCACATATAAATCATAATTGCATTATGTATATATATATATACTCCTATGATATTCTCCTTGTAAAACTCTCCAGGTGCAGTATCCTGCGCTATGTACTCCTCTGATATTCTCTATCTAATATAAATTACAGCCCTGCTGTCTTTAAAAAAATATATATACACAAGGTTATTATATATACATCAGTGTTCACGGTCCGTTTATCCTCGTCTCCCAATTACAAAGTTTACGATGCTTCGCCACTTCACCTTCAGAGTAAAAGAAACTACCTCTCTCATGAATGACTTCACGACGAATGAACTGGCACATGTCCTTTTGCACATTGCAAAGGTCATCATTAGTGAGTGCCAAAGTGGTCTTTGCAATTTTCACCTGCGATAATAAAGTAGACAATAAAGAGGTTAAACAATAGTGAAATCGAGAATCAGACAATAAATAATCTTGAATCACCAATTTGTATAGGCTTACGCCCCGGGGTTGCTTCATGCCTCCGTTGATCCTGAGGAACTCGCATGACGTAGTATCCACAAAGAACACTTGCACGGAGGTTGCTTGTGGCACTTCAAATCAAATAATAATGTATGGAATTAGTATGAGTTGGTAATACCCTTCCTTACTAGTGCAATTATGTTGAAGCATTACAAGTGTCTTCTTACCCATGGGTGGACATAGCAAAGCATCTTATCTGACCCCTTCGCAGGATCATGTTGCCCCCTTTTTGTTCGCGTAATTCTTGAAAGCCCTACTCGAATGTCAACAACAACAAGTAACTATCATATCATAAAACAAATTACGTTATGTTATGTATGTTTGTGTATATATATTTCTTACGCATTTAAGACGCGGGTGAATTCATTGTAAGATTCCGGTGGGGTACTGGATGAGTCAAGGACCATATATCCGCTTCCGCTTGGGGTACAACATGAAACAAATAAAGTGATCGCTGCAACAAAAATATATATGTAAGTTTCACGAGTGATTATGGTGCAAACTAAGCTTTTAGCAACGATTGACGAAAGAGAAGATTACTTAAAATTGTAGGAGCCATTATGACGCCCTTGTCTTGCATCTGGAACATTGCTTTTGATATGTATAGCCCACATGCATTTTGGCGATCTCGTCGTGGACTTTCGCTTTTCTTCTATCTCTGTCTCCGTCATCCCTTATTCTTCAACGCCTTTTCATTGAGTACAGCTCTTAAGCTCGGTGGCTAATCCGTGAGGGTCAAGGAACCCAACACGTTTTCCCATATTTTTAGCATCGGTATATTGCATTCTACACAGAAGACAATGGTCAATGCGCCAATTTATATGCTGAATGCTGGGAAACATGACATTTTGGTAAATATCAGATTTTGGCAAAATGCATCTTGTTCGACATGATTTGGCGAAGTTAACTTTACTAAAAGGAAAAACCACACTAAAATCGGCCAACTTACGATTTCTTGAAAATTACATGGATTCTCGCCAATTTTGAATGATCTAACAAGCCATTACTATAAAGAGGAACTCAACTTGGCACTCAAGCGCTATACATTTGGGGTTTTCTTTATTATGCTATCGAATGCAATATAATGATATGTTGTCATAATTAGTTATATTGGCACTTGCTCTTGCAAGAGCGATATAATTAACAATGTAAGGGTAGGTCAATGGCCAACTTACGGGCACCACACGATCATGTTGATGTCGAGTTTTCCAAAGCGGAACATCTGCTGTAAGTCACCAAAATCGATCCGGATGTAGTGAGTATCCTCGTGTTTGTAGATATCTCGAGGGACGGCGGCTTGAATGCCCTTCACCCCAAGACGAGATGCCCTCAAGTACCGGTCATGGAATCTCTTCAACTCCCATGGTCCTTTGTTGATCTGCTCCATGGGGAGAAATGGCTTGCCATGCTCATAAGTCTCTAGTGAAGGCATGGTGCATGACCGAGTGGAGTTGGCACTCTGTTTGACTTGGTGGTACTCCGCTGATTGCAATCTACTTCTTTGTTTTTCTTTGCAACCAAGAACGGAGTTGCGTATTGGTGAAGCGCGCCGTGCGAGAAGATGCCCGTAGGTGGTGAAGGCGCCATGGAGAAGATGCGTTGTGGTGAAGGCGCCACAAGCGAGAAGATGCGTTGTGGTGAAGGCCATGTGGCGAAGATGCTGTTAGGTGAAGGCGCCATGAGAAGATGCGCGTAGGGTGAAAGCCAAGCGGCGAAGATGCTGCTAGGTGAAGGCGCCACCGCGAGAAGATGCGGTTTGTGGTGTAGGCAATTTTGGAAGAGGTAGGACGTCTTGACTTGTCATTGGCGTCTCGACCTCTCTTGTATCAATGCAATATCTTCCTTGGGCCATACAATAAATGACCCAATTGCATCTTGGATGGTCTCTACATCATCAGGGGTGTTGAATGGTAGCTTCCACAAGCCAAGGCACGGAACAAGCACGATGTCCACTTGCACCTTTGCGTGACCAATCGGGACGGAGTTGGTTGTGTATCACGCTGCGGATATGCCATGCCCTCCGCAGCTCGACGACCAAGCCCCTTGCTCCAGATGTGCACAGAGCTTGCACTTGGTTGCCTCTGTGATATCATCCACAGGATATCGAGGCGTTGGGATTGGTGCGGACCCAACGCTACTCCGGATGCGAGCCGGGCTCGGGTTGTTATCCGACCGCGCGTGTAACGCCCTTTCTGCCTCCTTCTCTTCCCACAGTCTTAAAAACTCTTGTTGGGCCAGTTGTCTTATTGTATCAGCCATGGTCCTCTTATATCTTTGACGCGACTTGTATTGGTCTTGATATTCGGAACCCATGCTTGAAGCCCACTCGACTCCGACGCCACGAGTGCGACACAGGTGTTCCTTGGTTCCCAATTTGTCATTAGGTCGTCGTTTCTCCGTCGCACGAAGATCCCTCTGCTTGCTCGTGCGAGATCTTGCAGCTTGGCGAAACTTCTAGGACCGCAGGTCCACCGTGCTTTGTGACCCTTCTTCTGTGTTGGGTTGGCGAGCTAGGACCCAATTTCGCCTCGCTTCATCTGCTTCGTCAATGGGTTCTCTATCCCAGCACGGGTTTCCTCTTCTTCTTTACTCCTCCACTCAACAATCTTAGGGGCATACCCACTTGTGCCCAGGTGATGGGGGTACTTGTTCTTCTTCGCGAGGGCATTGTACACCTCGCTCAATGCTACGGCTTCGCTTGTGGTCTTCTGCCGGACAAACTCCGCCCATTCACCCACGGTGATTTTTCCATATTTCTGGAATGGTGCCCGCTCCGTCTTCACAAAGTACTTGTTCAGCTCATACCTCCAGTTCCGGAAGCTCTTCCCCATCACATCCAAGGCATTCTTCTTAACGATGGCCTCATACTCTGGGGGGAACCTTATGATTTTCTGCAGCTCAGTCCACAGGTGCGCCTTTGTCGTGTCGGCCACCTTTGTCCAGTTATCAATCGTGATGGAGACATTGTCCTTGACAAGACAGCCACGACTATTTGAACTTGGATAGTGCCTCACGAGGTGCTAGGGCTCTCCTAAAGAACCGACCTCCGTGGTTTTTCCCTTTAAGGTTTTTGTGAAAGGAAATTTTTTCTTTCTTAAAAAATTTTTTCTCAATTTTTTGATGATTTGGAAATTGTTAAGTTTGAACAAGTTAGGGGCCAAGGTTTGTAAAATACGAAGAAGGCCTATTGATTTGGAAAAAATGTAAAATACTTGATTTTTGGCCAAACTTAAAAGGATTGTGGGTTCAAAAAGTAAAAATCATTTATAATTAATGTTTTTAGAAAAGACATTAAGTTGAAATGGAAAAACCACATTAATCCAAAGAAGCCCAAAATTTGTTACCAAAAGATCATTATGGTGGTTTTTAAAGTTTTTAGGCTATGCCAAGAGCTTACGTTTAATAAAATCAATTTGTTGTTTGGCATTTTAAGTCCGAAATCTTTATGATTTCCTTTAATGATGATTGTAAATTTCCAAAGATTTTAATTTTTGGAATTGACGTTAAATGGGTTCAAAATATGTAAGATTCTTTAAACCAATCCCTCCCAAATTTGGTAATAATTAAAATTTTCTTAGTATTAAAGAACCTTTTTTCCAAAATTCTATAATCCCATTCTTTAAATATTTAAAATTTTTGGCAAAGTAACAAGTATAAGGGGGGATGCATTTGTTTAGGCCACGGGGGAAAAGGTCCAAAAGTTTGGGGACTTGGGATAAACCCGCGGGAAGAGGCCCGGGGAGCCCCGGGAGATCCCCAAAGGGGAAGGGAAATTTTCCCAAAGCCGTTTGGCCCGCGGGGGGTTTTCTGGTTTTGACCAAATTAAAGAAAAACCAACTTTTTAAAATTTTGTCGGGCCGAGAAAAAATCACCAAAATTTTTGGGGCCCTGGAAAATTGGGTCCAAATGGCCCCTTTCCCCCGTTTTTTCAGAAAAGACAATTTCGATTTTTTTAAATTTAAAGTTTAAAATTTTTTACATGGGGTGAAAGGTTTCCAGCCCAAAGATTTTTGACGGGGCCGTACGGGGGAGGGATTTACCCGAGGGCCAAAGGGGGAGGGGGGGGGGTTTTCCAAAGGGGGAAATTTATCCCTTTTTAAAAAAATTTTGGGCCCGGGAACAAATTTTGGGTTTTTTAAAAGGGTTTTAAACAAATCCCTTTTCCCAAAAAAAAAGAGGTCCCCGGGGGGGGGGTTTTTTAAAAGGGAAAAACCCCCCTTCCAAGGGCCCTTTTCCCCGGGCCCTTTTTCCTCCTAAGGGCCAAAAAAGCCCTTTTTCCCCTAATAAACCGGTGGGGTTTTGGTTTAAAACCCCAAATTTCCCCGGGAAAGAAACCCCCATTAAAAAGGTTTTTCCCCCATGGGACCCATTTGGCCCGATTTTTCCCAAAATTTTGGGGTTTTTCCTTGTTTTGCCGGAAGCCGTAGAAAAGGGGGGAGGGGAAAATTGGGAAGGGAAAAGGGGGAATTTAAAGGGTCCCCTTTTTAAAGCCGGGGGGAAAGGTCCCCCCTTTCCCTTTCCGGAAAAAACCCCCCTTTTACCCTTCCCAAAAAACCCCCCCCCGGGGCCCCTCCCCCAAAAGGGAAAGGCTCCCCCGCGGGGGGAGGGAGGGTTCGGGCCCGGGGAGGGGTTGGCCCCCCCTTTTAAAGGTTTGGGGGGCCCCCAAAGCCCGGGGAAAGGGGCGAATGGCCTTGGGCCCCCTTTTTTCCAAAACGGGCGCCGGGAGCCAGATCCCGAGGAAGGGAAAACGTTCCCATCTTTAAAAAAAGGGTACGGGCCCTCCGCGGGGAAAAGGGGGTTTTGAAATTGAAAGGAAAGGGGTATGGGCGGGGCTAGGCCCGGCCAAACCCTTTGGAAGGGGAAAAAAACCCCAAGTTAAATTTTGTCGCTCCCAAAAACCCCCCCAAAAAAGGGGAAAGGGTAAATTTTCAGATTTCCACGGGAAATAATGGTTTTTCCCCGCCCCAAATTTGGGATCCCAAAGGGGAACAACGGAACCCCCCCGGTTCCCCGGGTTTGTTTGGGTCTTGAATCCAGGGAAGAAACCCGGCAAGACCAACTGCATTGTACAACTGACCAAAGCAGCCCGAGAAGAAAGTGAACATCTGAGCCATTTGCATCTGACCGTGTACCAAAGCTGCCTGGGTCGTCTGCTGATGCAACCTCATCTCCTCTAGTAATTGGGTCTGTGTCTCCCGCTGTTGGGCAATTGAAGCTGCCTGAGACTTCTGCAACTCAACAATCGAAGCAAATCGTGAGTAAGCTTGAGGAGAGAAAGCGAAGCCGCAGATCACCGGTGTCACGTCGATGGCTGGCAGCGAGTGCAGGTGAGTCGTCTTGGTCCTCGGTCTGAGCCGATCCACCTGCCTCGTGGTCGTGGGCTCGGACTGCTGGAAAGTACTCAGGGTCTTCCTCCTCATCGTCGTCGTCATCCCAGTCAATATCAATGATCCGCGCCAACCCAGCATGCTCCTCAGCCTCTGCTAGTGCCTGGTCCTCCCCTTGAGCGGTCTCTCTCAGTTCCTCAGGTATCTGCTCCTGAGCCCTCCTCATGGAGCGTTGTCCTCTCCGTCATGCGTCAAGAGATGGGGGCATGTCTTGACGAAGACGAACTCACCCTTCCAAGTACTCCTCACGATGCTCAAATGCGGAGGCGAAAGTCTTGCATATGTAAGAAATTATATCGCAAATGGTTGTTGTCCAGCCAAACTCATAGCATCTGCAATAGCATCTTCAATCTCACAGATGATAAAGTCGAGAATGTCGAGCGGCTCGTGAGATAGGATCGAATAAAGTAACCCTCGCTGCAAACTAGTGATCGTCTCGGCATTCCCAATCCTCGACATGATGACTTCCTCAAAGCCATGTGGACCGCCTTTGCCTCGAGGTGAGGCAGTGCGGATGGCAAAGGGATCAACGAGGCAACTACTGCTTTGGAGCAGCGAATCTGGTCATCTGTCGGAAACACCCTCCCGCCTTAGCACGACGAGGCGGTGTCTTTGTCTGCGTACACCACCTGATGCAAAGTTCGGGGCTCCTCCTCAAAACAAAACAACTCAAGCAAAGTGGCCCTGTACACCCTCTGGGGTTCTCCGTCGTGCATGAATTGAATGTATCTGTGCTCTGGGTCGATCCAAAGCGTAGCATAGAAGTCTCGACCCACTTTTCCACTACTGTGTCGAACTCATCCATGACTGGTAAGACCTTGAAATGGTGAAGTGTCTCTGAACGTCCACCCACCCATGACCCTCTGCAAAAGGTGAAGTTGAGCGTCTGTGCATGCTCAAGCTGGACCCCGAGCTCTCTGTATGTAACAAAGAAGCTCTGTTGAAGAACGTCGAGAACCTCCTATTAACTCCAAATTCTCCGCTTGCGGAAACAGACATTGATATCGAGAAAGCGAAGGGTCTTTACCCTCCGGGATGAGAGGTTCGAAGGTCTCTAAGTCTTATCTCGAGTCGAGGATGTGGCACATGGTACTCCTCGTCCTCTTCCTTTTCATCGATCTCCTCGATGCGGAACTATGTTGGGGCGAGCACTTTTTGGGAAGATGTCGAACCACCACGAGTGCGACTGGCAGCTAGAACGACGAGGAGGTGCCGCACCACCCTCTGTGAATTGAGTGCCCCCTCCTCTCTCGACCCCTCTGCTGCTGACTCTGTGTGTCTCTAATCGCAATTGGCGGCCACGCCCGCATGCTGAGCCAAGTTAGCATCTGCAGCCATCTCGGCTCGCTCTGCTTTATACAGTAACTTGGACTTCTTAGCCTTCTCATTTCGCACAACAACTTCTTTTTCCTTCCTTTTTCCGCCATCGCAAGTTGCACGGTTGAATGTCAAGAACTTGCATCGTATTCATATGCATTTGAATGGAGTCCAAAGAAACCGAGAGGATGTGGATCTCACCGCTTACAAAGTGAAGGAGAGTCGTTCGCCACCGCAGAGCTCGGATTTATCGGCGGCGACAAAAGCGGGTGGCGCGAATGGCGTGTGGCGTAGCCGAGGCGGGTGGAGGATTGAGTCTGGCGTCGCAAGGCACGAAGCGGCTGCGGCGCAAGCGGCGTGGAGAAGGAGTAGTTAGGTGCGGTCGATGTAAAAGGTCCACAGGCGGTCCTCTGAATGTATGGCGTGTTTTGGATAAGGTTAAGATCATCATACCGGATGATCCGTTATCGGAAACATCTCCTGACCGGATCGATGCCTCTGTTCGACTCGGTGGCAGGATGGTCCGGCCTGCTGAGGAAAAAGAATCGGATCATCTTGTCTAGCGGTGTGCAGCACCTAGCAGAGTCACGATAACAGTGAGGGCGGACAATACGAAGACCGGACGATCCGTATAGGAAAAGATAAAGACGCTCTCGAATGCGGACGACGGAGGCCTCAAAGCTAAGATTCACATACCGGACGTTCCGTTAAGTCAAGAAACAACCGTACCGGATTATTGTCCGGACGAATAGTGCTTAGCTTCCTTCGCCATTGTTGGCTTCAATTTACAGGATGATCCGGCCTAATAGCGAATTACCTACCGTACCATCCGCACTTTCACGCATAGCAGTTTTACTCAATTCCAATAAAAATATAAGTTCTATACATATTAAGTTTTTACACAACGTGTCCCTATTTGCCTTTAACAACTTTTCCGGCGCAATCATCACGCATATATGGCATCATTGAAATATCGAGGGTTTCTTCTACAAGTTTGATCCTCTCCGGATCTCCAAAAAGCGATAGGTCGTCGGCGATTGTATTCGCCTCGTGCACATTGTCAACTCCAACGATCCTTTGTTTTAAGGAACAACTATGTTCCTTTTCTTATTCTTGGGGTCAGCTATGTAGAAAACTTGCGAGACTTGAAGCTAGTATCGGTCGATTTTGTGTCCAAGATTGTTGAGGTCGTGAGTTGTGAACCCATAGTTGTCCACCTCCACACCATTAGGATGTTTGACCCGATTCTTGATGAAATACGAGGATTTGCATATCCCTTCCATAGTCGAGTTCCCAAATTTCTTCAATGATTCCATAGTAGGTGTTCTTCTCCTCGTCGCATCTATGGCTTCTACCCGAACGCCACTTTGTTTTGGGCCATCGTCTTCTTGTCCTTTTCAATGGTATAAAGCGTGTACCCATTGATGTCATCGCTAGCCATGATGTTACGGACTTGATGGGCCATGAGCCAACATTTTCAATGTTTACGTTTCTTCGTCCTCACCATCCGGTATGTTTTGGTTCTTGAACCATGTGGTAAACATATCGCTTATTCTCTTCGAGATCCAATCAACTTGGCGTCTGGATTTTCTCTTTCAAGCTCTTCCAAGTGTTGCTCCACATACGGCTCCACTATCTTTAGCTGTTGCAAGACGGTGAAATGTGCTTGGTCCACATTCTTGTACTCATGGTCGATGAATCTTTTCTTTCCCTTAGTCCCTTTACCAGTCAACCTCCCCTCATGTCGAGGGACAGGCACACCAATCGGCCTTTCCGTGGGCATGAAGTAATCCGTGCAACACTTAATGACTTCCTCAGTATTGTAGTCCTCAATAATGGAACCCTTTGGGTAAGCACGATTCCGTTGTAAGCTCTTAAGCAAGCCCATCCACCTCTCAAATGGAAACATCCAGTGTAAGAATACTGGTCCCAGTACCTTTACCTCCTCGACAAGGTGAACCAAGAGGTGCGGCATGATATCGAAAAAGGATGGAGGGAAGCACATCTCAAGTTGGTTTATAGTCTCCACTATGTAGTTCTGCAGATAGCTCAGCTGTTCATCATCGATTACCTTCTGTGAAATCGCATTACGAAATGACCACAAAGTGTGATGGCCACCTTTACAAATGTTGAGTTGATACCCCTGATTGCAATTGGGAGCATTTGTGTCATCATGACGTGGCAGTTGTGAGACTTCATACCACTTATCTTTAAATCTTTCATCGATACTAGGTTTTTGATGTTGGATGAATAACCAGACGGGACTCTGACGCCACGTAAGCACTTGCACACTGATCTTTTCTCCTCAGTTGTCAGAGAGTAGCCTGCTGGGGGAAGGTAATACTTTCCATGTGTTCTTTCTTGAGGTGTAGTTCTTTCCCGATTTTAAGTACTACTAAGTCTTCTGAGCTTTAAGACCATCCTTTGTCTTGTCTTGAATGTCCAACAAGAGACCTAGCGCTTTCACGGACATTCTTTATGACATGCATGGCATCTATGCTATGGCGAATTTCCAAGTCCTTCGATGGGGCAAATACTTGTAGAAAATTGACATCTTTTGAAGCAGGACAACGGCGGAGGAACCTCCTCATCGGTATTCTTCCTCTTCGACCCCTCTTTTGGCCTGCATCGGCTTCTTCCGAAAACCACCTTGATGTTCGGACCATTTCAAACACTTTTTTCCGCTATGGCGCTTTGGAGCCACACCTTCCTCAACCGTATTGTCAAAATACTTGCCCATCTTGCGGTATTTGTGAACTTTCAGGAAGAAACGATGGTGCCGCATGTACACTAACTTCTGTGAGCATGGAAGGAACGTTGACACAGTTTCATCCATGCATACTACACAAGCTGTCTTCCCTTTAATCTGACCCGATAGGGCTAGCAGGGCGGGGTAATCACTGATGGTAACAAAAATAATGGCTTTTAGTGTGAAATCTTGTTGTTGGGCCGATCCCACACTGACCCCATCGTGCCACAACATGGCCATATCTTCCATCGATGGTTAGAAACACATCAATATCTACTCCGGTGTCTCGGACCTTGGATAAGAATGGACAACATTAGGTACCTTCTCTTCATACATAGCCATGGAGGAAGGTTGTAGATGGACGGGACTCTTGGCCAAGTGCTATGTGTGGCATTCCATTCACCGAAAGGATTCATACCATCGGTTTTCGGTCTGAACCTTACATTCCCGGTTCGTTGCTAAAATCTGGATACATGCGATCAAAATTTCTCCATTGTCTACCATCGGTGGGTGTCGAATCTTTCCATCTTTTCTGCGCTTGTCGGAATGCCAACCCATTAGTTCGAGTCCCTCTCATTCAGTACAAACGTTTGAGTGACCAATAAGCGGCAAGTACCACATCACCAACGAGGATTCTTTTCTTCTTGTCCATGCACGAAGACCTATCATCTTCGTTATTACCGGTAGTACTATTCTTGTTCTTCTTATTCTTCGTAGTGCTAGGTGAAGAATCATCATCGTCGGGAGTCATCATTCTTCTTATACTGGCTCGCCTTGCACACCAGGGCATCGATCCAAGTCCGTGTAATCTTTACGGAAGAGGATACGATGGTTCGGACATGCATGTATCTTTTGCACATCCAATGACATCGGAGTGATAAGCTTCTTCGAAATAAGTGCTCAAATCGGCAAGGTGGGCAATCCATTAGCCTTCGAAGTATTTACGCTAAGAGCCTCAACAGATCGGTGAAACTCTTGTCCGACCATCCATTGCTAGCCTTCAACCGTAGAAGCATCAAGACCGTATGCAACACCGTAAACTCGGAGGACAACCCTTGGATTCCTCATATAACGAGATCATTTTGCTTTGTGTAACGATCGACATTATCTAAACTGTCATCTCCTTTAAAACACGTGGTTCGGCATGGCGCAACATTTCCTCTACATCGGCGATGCGACCATCATCTAGCAAGCGAGCTTGCACGTGAGCTTCATCTCCCAAACCATCGATTATCGCCTCGGCACCCGATCATCCACGAGATCGGGATCAACATCATCGGTTGTTTGCGATGTACGTTGCTCGCCATGGTTGGACCAACATGTGTAATCCTCTATAAAACCTCTCATGATCGGTGTGTTGTGATTACACTTAAATCTCCCCACCCTACATTGTTCTTACGGTCTTTGCATGGATAAAGTATTTGTTTCCTTCTTAGTCCAGCGTCCTTACGGCGGCTTTAATAAAAGTTTGAGCTCTTTGAGGAATACACCCTTATTTCTTGGGGCATTGTACATCCATGCCCTTTCCATCTTGAACACGAAGCAGAAAATCAGATTGAAATGTCAATTATTTAGATAGAACTTTAACAGAGAACCCTAAGTTAAATACTATAAAATGATTTTATTAAAATCATGAAAGAATGTAAGGTCCTCTCCTCTAGATCTAGAGAGGGGATCGTTCTCTCCCTCTAGAGAGGGAGGGATACAAGATCTGTTCTGAGATCTAGAAGGTGAGGGCTTCAACGGAAAATTAAATTAGTCCGGTGACACTCAATTCGTTGGTTTTGGTGATGTGTCTATGACATGTGGGTCCATCTGAGTCTATGACGGTGGACCGGGTGTCAAAAAGTGAATCACGAATTTTAAAGAGGCGCCAATCTCCGGGCTTCAACCCTCTCCCATGCACATTCTATCTACACTACATCTTCCTCTCCACAAGATATATAAACCTCTACAAATGTCGGGAATGAGATGCTCTTACCTTAGAGAGTTAACTATTCCAAGGATTTCAAGTTCAAAACCTAGCTCCCCTTGTTTTCACAATTTTGGGGCCACTGGGCTGCCGCAGAGAACGATGATCTGTTCGAGACTTTAAAGCGAAGTTTCCACAAAGGCTCCCTAAGACTTGACTACTGAGAAAAATAATAACGATCAAGCAATACAAAGACTACCGGATGATCCGTCAAAGGAAAAAAGAACCATACCGGAGTATTTTACGGGACGTTGGATTTCTCTGTGTAGTGCGGCTGTGCAACGTAACGGATGATCCGATGCGTCAATAAAAACTCATCTGGGAGTATTGCACGGGCGTTGGATTTACGTGTTTTGCGGTATTGTAGAACAAAGGATGCTCGATCCGACGTACATAAAAACACATACCGCATCTCCTTCGTCACAAGATATGCGGACAAACATTTACAAAATTTGGACAGCGGTTTGTTTAAGAACTACGCCTTTAAAGACTTAATATCACCACGGGGTTCCTTAATTAGGGCGTCAATATAATTAACTAAGGCTGCTTGCTTAACGTCATTGCTGTGGAAGCTGCGATTTCGCATGCGGCCGTAAGAAAGCGGTACGTAGAAGATGCCTCTTCCTAGGCGGTTCCTTACAGGAAGAGCATAGTTTCCACAGCGGCATCTAAAGGGCACCGCCTGTGAAGAGATCAATATTTTCGCGGCGGTTTCTTCGAGAGCCGCTGTGAAGATACCTTTACAGCGGTTCTTAACCCCCAGGACCGCGATCAGTCATTTGAGGCGGCTCTCCTTTTAATCCGCCTGTGGAAAGAAATCCTTGGTGTCTAGGAAAATCATTTCTGTAGTAGTGATATAAACTTAATTCACTGTATTTTAGCCTACAAGTTTTAGATCTCAGGTGAAGTTAGGATCTAGAGCTCTACTAAACACGCCCTAACTCCTTGTAGTAGTCTCTTCCTAGCTCTTCTAATTCATCTTAGTTTCCATGAACAAATCCCTCGCTAATCCACGTGCCAACAATTTCATGCTTAATGAACACTTTATTTTTAGGGAGAAGCGAGTAGTGTAGAAAGCACAGCTTCAAGCGTGGATGCAAATCTTCATAGCTTAAGTATATTGCATTGTTTAGCTCTTCGGGCATTTGAGATACTGACCATATAGCATTATGCAGAACCTTGTTCCAATCACTTGGTAGTTTGTCCCTCTGGCATAAGAGTCCTCCCATGACTTTGACAGCAAGTGGCAAACCACCACATCTTGATATAATTTCCATTCCAATGTCCTATAGCATGTCATCAATCTCACGTTCATCTATCTCACTTGAGACCACGTGCAGGCAGTTAAGACATGGTAAGTTCATCAAGAAAAGAAACTAATAAAAGGCCGGCTTAACAGTCAGTGTACTAGATTCAATTGTCAAGTGAACTATAGTTAAGCGTAGAAATGTCCGCTAATTATTTGAAGCTGTGATCATGCAAACTACCTGATGGATCTCCTTTTTCGTTCTTAATTATATTAATCGCATAATACATATATATCAATCGCACAATACATATATATTAATCACACAATACAGAAGGTAGCGGGGTAATTAGGACGGATGGTGCACAAGAACTAGCTAGTGCTCCTCAATTAGTAAGTATTCAAAAATATCCAACAGGATTTAATAGCTCAAGTAAATCAATGGAGTTGCTTTAAACGCATTAGTAGCATGTCAGAATTTTTACAATTTGCAAAAGTTTGACAATAATCTGGAAATTTTATGGTAACTTAGGCATGCTCTTAGAACCCTTCTCAAAAAATTTAGAAAATATTAATTTGATTCCTCTAGAAAACCAGAAACAACGAAATTTAAACACACTGGTAGTATTGTCAGAATTTTTAAAAATAGTATAAGTCTGATCATGATTTGAAATTTTTATGGTAGCCTAAAAATGCTCTCAGAAATCTTCTCAAAATTTTTTAAAAATTTAAAACATGATTTAGTGACTCAATTAAATCAGTGAAGCTCCTTTAAATGCATTAGTATCATTGTCAAACTTTTTAAAAATTGCACAAGTTTGATCATGATATGAAAATTTTATAGTAGGTTAGGCATATTCTCAAAACCCTTGTCAAAAAGTTTCAAAAATTTACAGCACGATTTAATAGCTAATTAATTCAGTCAAGTTGATGCAAAAAATATGGTACATTCTCAAAAAGTTTCAAAAATTTACGACACGATTTAATAGCTAATTAATTCAGTCAAGTTGATGCAAAAAAATATGGTACATTCTCAAAAAGTTTCAAAAATTCACAACATGATTTAATAGCTAATTAAATCAGTCAAGTTGATGCAAAAAATATATAAAAATATTTCTCAAAAAGTTTCAAAAATTTGCAACATGATTTAATAGTTAATTAAATCAGTCAATTTGCATCAAAAATAGGGTTCTCAAAAAGTTTCAAAAATTTACAATATAATTGAATAGCTAACTATATAAATCAGTCTAGTTGATGCAAAAAATAATTAAAAACACTGTTTACAGGAATCGAACTCGGGACCGCACAGAGGTGAGAGCGCTACACGGAATGTTGTGATATGTGATGTGTGAAACAATACGCGCGGGGGTGACGTGGCGCAGTGAGAACGCCAGAATATATGTAGTATGTCCCTGTACGTACGTGTTCTCCTAAAAAGCAAGAGGCACTACTTCGCTACTAAAAACGTACGTGCATGTTTTAGAAAACCACTACTTCACTATTAACAACGTACAGGCTTCAAGCATGTGATTCAATTTTTGAAAAAGCGTATAAATAAGAGAGTTTTTTCCATCTTAATTTAGAAGGTATAGGAGGTACTGGTGTAAAACAGTAAAAAATCTTAATCTCAAGGATGGTAAAAAAAATCTTTATAAATAATTAGATTATTGAGTTGGCATAGAGGTTTCTGGTTTATTACGTACAGACCTGCTTCTTGAGCAATGACCAGGCATCATCTTGTCCTAATGTGTCGACGTGGTGGTAGGGGCGTAGGGCTGCTTGGCTTTCATCCCTCGGCAACCATGTCATGTCTTGTGGTGACAAGGACTCGGCTGCCTCGAGAGACAGCATTGATCAGGGGTGTTTTGAGCACATCCTCCCATGCTTGGTGCCTCCAAACATCATCCATCACCAGCAAGGTCTTTTGCCCGTTCAAGGCATCCCTGAGGGCTCGATCAAGAGTGGCCTTTGCATCTCCAGCATGCCGGCGGTCTCCTCCGGCTTCGGTGATGGCTCTCCTCAGCAGCTCAGCCTCATTGTAGTCGTGATTGACGCTCAGCCATATCTTCTTTGTTGTTTCTCATACCTTATATATGTTTCTGTCATGTGGATGCAAAATATGCTCTTTGATATTGTTTTGTACTGTGAGTACGTCTGTGACGAAGTCCTTTTATTTACCTTGTGCTTCATACGAGTTGTTGCAAAAAAATTATAACAAATCGCTGTGAAATTAAACATTCTTAAGCCCACGTGTCATGCCAATCTCTGTTTTCTTTGCTGAAAGAACCAAGTGGTAAAAATTGCAGCAGCTGTCGTGGTACAATATAAATCACAAATAGTTGCTAATCATGTTCACAATACATAATCACAAATAATTTCGGTGATATTTTTCTTAGATGGGCCTCTTGGATATTTGCCACTCCAGTGGCATTTTTTGTACATGCCATCGAATTTCCAAATTGAGAAGTGGCAAATATCCAATTATTCCTTTTTTTTGTTTTTTTCTTCTTAAGAGAAAAGGCTCGTCTTCCATAAACAAAGAGGTGACTAAAATCAAAATGCGAGACATTTTTTTTGTTTCAGCGCCGAATTAACCGTGGTTTCATGGCTCCATTCCGTATGTCACTGCATCCATACATGCTTGATGGAGCAGTGCCGAATTAACGTGGCTCGATTCCATATGTCACTTGTCAGGGCTTCACTGCATCCATACACTAAGAGCAAGTATTATAAGGTGATGTAGGCGGGCTGCAAGAAGTGGCACATCAGATCTGTGATGAGGTGGAAGAGAGAGAAATAGAGAAAGAAAGAAAGCGGGCTGCTTACTTGTAGCCAGCTGAAAGTGGGCTGCTCACGGACTCCAAGACACTTTGTGAGAGGAAGAGGTGATCCAAGTATTAAATGTATAGCTTGTATCAAGAGTGAGCTATTATATGAGTAGACTTTTTGTTGGCTATGTGTGACATGGCAACACTATAAAGCCTACCATAGGCTCTATTATTAACCTTGCTCTAATGAAGGCTACGAAGCAGTGCCGGCTTCCACCTGCATGCACGTATAGTATAGCTAATGAACTAGCAATTTCCAATATAAAAGGGGCGTGCATGAGTTGATCGAAGCACTTTCATTACAAGATGAATATTTCATCTACTTAATGCTGTTGAATTATAAGTGAATTGCCCTCCTTTCCTCATAAGCTTAAGCTTTTGGGTGAACTGGCTGGTGCATGCAACTCAATATGGTATCAGAGCTAGAGGTCTCGAGTTCGAGTCCTGGTAGACGCAATTTAGCGTCCGCTCCTATTTCCACGTGTTGAGTGCTGCCTAAGGCGCCTCCACGTGAGGGAGAGTGTTGAATTATAAGTGAATTGCCCTCCTTTTCTCATAAGCTTAAGCTTTTGGGTGAACTGGCTGGTGCATACAACTCAATAAATGCAACTTCATAACTAACAGAGTTATCAACATTATGCATTTTTCACGTTAGTAACGTCTTTTGAACTTCATTTATCGTAGATCAAAACCACCAATCAGAAATGAAGGAAACTGTCATATTCCATGAGAAAGTTGAAGATAGCAACAGTTGAGTACAAAGGGCTAGTAGCACTACGTACGAAGAATTTAAAATACCTGCGAAGAAACTCTGGTTCATCTGGTTGTAGATTTGGCAGGTTGAACTACTGAAGTAAGAAAGGGAATGACGAGGTCGCCGCTTAATTCGTGCAAGCGTAGGAAACAATCTTCTTAATTTGCACTCTGTTGTTATTCCTCGAGTGTCCTATTCCTCTTCATCCCCTGAAACAACATAGTCAAGCGAATCCAAAAAAAAAAGTTGGAAATGTCTCTTTCAAAAATATAGGAGGTAAAGTAGGAAATACATTCAGACCCTAGCATACTGAATTAATGACAAAGAAAGGAATTACCGATGAAGGAATAAGACGAAACAAAGAGATCAAACGAAAAAGAGTAAAGACGAAGCAGTAGTATTAGTTTACCTGCAAATCAAGAAGAGCTGACAATGATATTTGACTCTAAGTTGCGGGAGGGATCTCTTGTATATTGCACATACCATTTCCTTTGATTGTCTCCGTCCCGTGCATAGGCCTTGACATGTTCCATATGGCGGAACTTGCCCCACTCAGGGCCAGATCGTCCCGCAGCTATGGAGGTGAGTAGCTTACGGCTGCAGTCCAGCAGCAGATGCCTTGGCTTTACATCTCGCATGAATTCTGGGAGCGTTTCCATGTCGTAGTCCTCCAGCACGAGTCTTTGGAGTGCAGGGACACCCTCAAGTACCTTGAGCTTTGGGCAAATCACAACGACAAGCTTTTGCAATTTGGGGAGATTAGTGATCCTCTCTAGCTCGGGGTTGTAAACCACTTCAAGCTCAACAACAGAAGCAAAGTTCTCCAGGGAGTTGAGGTGCCGGACATCGCTTATATGTAGTTTTATCAATGCCCTTGCATGGGAGGCAAGGCCAGGAGGAACACGCCTCAACTTGTAGTGCTCGAGTTGAAGTAGCTCCAAGACAGGCATGGCTTGCAAATCTGCTTGCTTAGGCCCAACACGCTTGATGGTCGGACTGCGGTGGATCTTTAAGAGCTGCAAACTGGGGATCTGGCACAAAATATCAGGGAGTTGGATGCAACAGGCCAGGTCCTCCATCACTAGAATCCTCAAGCTCTTGAGGGGCGCTACTGCAGTGGACATCATCCACCCTGGGAGACGACGACCAAAATATCCAAAGATTTTAAGACTATCTAAGTAGGATGTTGGGCAGAGCTCATCAAACACCTCCTCGATTCGTCGCTGCTCTTCCTCAGAGACGCCTTTTTCCTCTTTGACTAACCCATCATCTCCCACCCTACTGGTGCAGTGTAAGAATAAATCAATAAGATGAACCTTTTCACCAAGCCTGGCTTGTGCGGCGGATGAGGCAGCAGGTACATTCTCCAGATTATTTAACTCAAGAATCCTGAGCTGGGAAAGAGGCCCCAACTCTTCGAAACTACACCAATCACCATCCATATGAGCTGGAAACCCACGTAGTGTCCTCAAATTTGTTAGACCTCCGAACCCTCTAGGTGTACTGTTTATACTTGTGCCAGTAAGGATTAGATACCTCAGTTGCTCTAGCCTTACAATGCTATCAGGAAGTTTCACCAAACTTTTACAACCAGAAAGGCAAATATGCTGCAAGAATTTCATCTTTCCGATGTCTTCCGGTAATCTAGAAATATCAGTGTCTTGTAGGGACAAATACCTCAGGTGCTTGAGTTGACACAAAGATTGAACCAATGCAGCAAAGTTTGCAGATACATGTAGAGTCCGTAGACTTGATAAAGTAATTAATGAATCACTACGCTTAATCTTCATATGGCCAACTGATATTAGTGTTCTCAGTGATTTCTGTGCATGTAAAGAACTCCACTCGAGCTCATTGGACTCCAATCCCTTGCTTTCTAGAGACAACCGAAGAATCTTTTGTGAACGAAGTTTATCGATAATGTTAGTTTCACCATTTTGAGCTACTAGTGCTTCGTCTCTGGCAACATACTGAGCAAATGAGCGAACAACATCATGCATGTTGCAAACCTGTTGATCATGGTACATGGTATCTGGCTCTATAAGGTTCCTGAATATTAACTCCTTATAGAACTCGCTTCCTAATTCTTCTAATTCATCCGAGTTTCCATGAACGACAAATCCCTCGCTAATCCACATGCCAACAATTTCATGCTTAATGAACACTTTATTTTTAGGGAGAAGCGAGTAGTGTAGAAAGCACTGCTTCAAGTATGGATGCAAATCTTCATAGCTTAAGTATACTGCATTGTTTAGCTCTTCGGGCATTTGAGATACTGACCATATAGCATCATTCAGAACCGCGTTCCAATCACTACGTCGTTTCTCCCTCTGGCGTAAGAGTCCTCCCATTACTTTGACAGCAAGTGGCAAACCACCACATCTTAATATAATTTCCATTCCAATGTCCTTCAGCGTGTCGTCAATCTCAGGCTCATCGATCTCACTTGAGACTACCTGCAAGCAGTTTAAACCGATCGATAGAGTTAATACGGAACATGTTGGTAACGGTATTCTTTTTTACTTGCTAATTAGCTTTTTTTCAGAGAAAATTTGTAATTAGCTCGTCGAGGAGAAGTACTGGCACCACATAATTTGAAATCTAGAAGCATATATAATTAATACTGGCACCACATATGAATGGACTGTAAATATTTAAATTAGATACATGAAAATCATATGTGTAGATTTGTCTCGAAAAGTACTTTCATAATATTATAATTTTATTGGATTTTATAAATATATTATAATAAAAATTAGTTGTCAATTAAATTTGTATTTTGAAGACCGTGTCGATGTCTAAAACAACATTTGTAACCAGAGGGAGTACTAACTGTTGTAATTTTTGGACCAACTTTCCTACTTTTGTAATTATTATTTATTAGAAATAAAAATATCTTGAAAAACATAAAAAAACACAAATATTTATTAACAATCCGTGCCTTGATCGCAAACAGGTTTAAAAGTATCTTGATTGGCTATATGTAAACTATATTAACATATCTTTTTTTGTTGAATTTTTTTATAATACTGCATTAGTACATCTTAATTTAATGTCATAGAAAAATAGTCAAAGTTGTATGGGAGCCGAATTTTTTATAAATAGTAAATAATAATTAGGAAATCACTATAGACGGAAGTAAGAAAGTTGGAACAATAGAAGGACGCTGCCCAACAACTTGTCCCACTATAGACGTAAAGAAAAAGGATGTTTGTATGGCAAAATATCCAGTGCAAATAAAATTTTGGTGAAACCACAGTACAACCCTACTAAAAAAAGTTTCAAAAAATTCTAAAAAAAATCATGGATGTACATCTCAGCTTACCCCATCTACATATAAAATTTCATGATCAAATTCGTCGATCATGGACAGGAACAGTTCCTGTTCATGATCAACTTTGTTTTTTTTTGTAACTTCTAGCGCAGGATGAATTTGATCATGAAATTTTATATGTAGATGGGGTAAGCTGAGATGTACATCCATGATTTTTTTTCAGAATTTTTTGAAACTTTTTTTAGTAGGGTTGCATGGTGGTTTCACCAAAACTTTATTTGCACAGGATATGTTCCCTGTTTGTATAGGCTCTGTTTATTTAGGTTTTTTTTCAGCTTCCATGACAAACAGGGTGGTATTTTAACTAGGATTTTATAAAAGACATGAGTTTTTATATAACTAAAAACAAAAAGCCACCAAAGAAGTGCTTTTTTTTTTTTTGCATATCGAGGGTTGGTTTTGGACCAATTCCATTGAAGTTAGAAGTTAGAGCAACATTACCCATATCTATCACGTATAAAAATAGGCTAAGCAAAAAAAAACTGACTTTAAGTTATAAGCCAAAGCCTAAATAAATAGTGCCTTGGACATAGACTAATCCAGAAGCTTAAAGCTAACATTTTTTCTTGCCTTAAGTAGCTTAAAAGCAGTATGTTTTTATACGTGGTAGAGGTGTATAATTTTATCTTAATTTCAGTAGTATTAGTCTAAAACCAATTCTCAATATGCAAAAAAAACATATCCGGTGGCTTTTAGCTTTTAGTTACATAGAGACTTGTGGTTTTTAAAAGAAAAACCCATTTAAAAAGCTACCACTTTATTTAGTATTTGATTTTTTTGACTTTCATGCTAGAATGAAAGCTCAAACAAACATGATGAAATACAGTGTATCATGGAGAACGTGCGGCAACTTCTTTAAGACATGACATATTTGTGAGGTCTTCCACTGAAACGTGCGGCAACTTCTGATTGGAGATCGAAAGGACAGTGATGATGTATCGAGAAAATCAGACACGGATCGGATCAGGTGTATGCACATAGACGTTGTTGGAGGCGCAAGCTTGTACAGGCACGCCTCTTAATTTTTTGGCTCAACTTTTCTACCTTTGTGCTTTTGTAATTATTATTTATTAGCAACAAAATACTTGAAGATCAAAAAGTAAAAATGTCAAGTATAAAATGAAGGAAGTATCAACTAATTTCAACGGACCTGCTTCTTGAGCAATGACCAGCATCTTGATTGCCTAGTTTGTCGACATGGTGATAGGGATACTCAGCTTTCATCCTCGGGCAACTCTTTTCGTCTCTTGTGGTGATGAGGACTCGGCTGCCTGGAGCAGCAGCGTTGCCCAAGGGCGCCTCAAGCACACCCTCCCATGCTTTCTCGTTCCACACATCATCCATCACCAACAAGACCTTCTTCCTTGTCAAAGCAGTAGTAAGGGTTTGCCTAAGCACTTCCATTGCTTTCTCTCCACGTGGTCTCCCCCGGCCAAGGTGATGGCCGTCCTGAGCAGCTCAGCCTTGTCAAAGTCTTGGTTGACGCTCAACCATATCGTCTTGTTGAACTTGTCCTTAATGGTGTCGTGGTTGAAGACCTCCCGGGCGAGGGTGGTCTTGCCGATCCCGCCAACGCCCACGATGGCGACCACCATGATGTTGCTATTGCACTCCTTTTCTGTCAGCATCTGCACCAGCTCCGTCGTGTCCTCTGCGATCTTCTCCCCAACCACGCCTGATCGGTCGAGCTCCTCGACGTCTCACTCATGGCAGCAGGCGAGAGGAGTGCGCCTGCCGCCACGATCCTCGAGGAACCAAGGTTGAGGAATCTGAAGATGGCACTTCTGTCCTTGATGTTGTCCAGCTCTTGGTTGAGAGCCTTGATACGGCTGCCGATGTCATGTGCGAAGCGGGGATTGCGCAGGCAAAAGAGCAAGGGGTTACAGCACCCCATGTCTACCACGGATGAACCACGCTCCATGGCCTTGAGCAAGCAGAGATCGTGGATGTCGGTGGCGTCGTACATAGCGCCTTAAGCTCCCTCACCCACCCCTGCACGCTCGGTCAAGATGTCGCCTCCTCTCGGCATCGGCGAGGATGTTCTTGTAGTCCCCAAGCTTGGTGGCCATCTTGTCGATCTCGTTGGAGACTCCGAGCAGCATCTCGACCTCTTCGCTCGCCATCTCCGTCAGCATGTTTTGGATGTAGGATGCAAAAGCATCCAGGACCACCGCCATTGCTTCAGGTTTCTACTATACAGATTCTACCAAGGCTAAAAATCGAATATCATCATTAGTTTCGATTAAACATCATCTCTAATATCATAATTAGTTTTGACTACAGATTCTTGCCAAGGCTAAAAGTTGAATTACATATCAATAAAGAAGAAAAATTTTACGGTGGATAACATAGATAGTAAGTAGTGGCAGTAGAAATTAAATCTAACCATCCACCCCTCAAAAGTATTCTAAATTAATTTCAACCATTAGATTCAAAGGAATGGATAGCTTATATTGATTTTAATCCATTGTAAAAGAGCTCATAAAGAAAGAACAATACTGCTAATCAATTTAGCTCAACTAGTCTCTCTTTTTTAATAGAATAAAATGCTAGCTAGCATTAATTGCTGACAACAAGAAAGGCAGAGCTACAGGTGCATGCAAAATTGGAAGAGAAATTTTCGAATGGAAAACACAGGTAGTAAGTAGTGGTGGTAGACTTTTCCTATCTATTTCATCAGGGGTATTTTAGATTTTTCCTAATTCGTTCACAGTTTTAGATTCATCGAATACCTGGTGATCTTCCGAGGTTTTTTATCCATCCATCCACCATTCATCAGGATCACAAGACGTGTTTTACCTAGAGGACAAATAGTATAACAGAGTTTTTTTTTACCCTTTTACCCTTCTTTGAATTTTACTACCATTAGGTTCAAAGAAATGAACGGCTTATATTGATTTTAATCCACCATAAAAGAGCTCAATCGGAAAGCCGGACAGAGAGAATTTGAAGCATGAGAAGCTCGCATAGATGAGAAACAGTTAAGAAGAAATAGGGGAGCTGTAGCTACAAGCTAGCAACATAGACAGGGGGAGCCAAACTTACCTTGGGTTGGAGAGAATGATGCGTGTTGGTCAGCTGCTCTAAGAGGTGAAACCAAACCAGAGGTTTAACTCGTTAAATAACTCTATCCGTCTTTTCCTTGTTTTTCTTTTTTCTTCCGTTCTAAATGACGCCCGATTAATGGCTGATCCTCTCGCGCCCACGTGGCACGGGATAACATCAACACCCTCGGATCACGTGAATAACTGATGAACACGTACGTGAATATGTGGTGAGCAGTTGGGGCGCAGGGAGGGCCGTTGGATCGTGGGGCTGCTGCGCCTGGCCGTCTGATGCTTTTACCCACGGCTGGCTCGCAGCTGCTACGACAGTAACATAAGCAGTTGTGATCTGACCATTCAAGAAGCAACAAATGTATAGGATTGGCTGCCCACCTTCTCACTTTTTTTTGCCCTGTTGTTTACTAGCTACGTACTTAAAGAGCTTACAACCTGCACCGCACTTGTTATTATTCAACCTTTCATACGCAATTAAAAAGGAAATGAACCATGCATGTACATAACTACGAACTGATCTATTTGAGAAAATAGCTGAGGTCCATTTTCCCCTCAAACTCCATCGCGATACAAATGAGCTTATATGATAATAATTAAGTTACTGTGGTTTCTTTTTTTTGCTTAATTTCGTGCTGTCCAGGATGTATGATTAATAGATGTATTCTCTAAAGATCATCCCCTCAATCATCTAGACAAGCTTCTTCCTAGTCATCTAAGTTTCTTTAAGAAACCAGTTTTTGAGTTAAGAAAGAAGTTCTTGAGGTAGTTGTTGATTTGTTAGTTTGAGGGATCTTTCTTGAGTGTTCTTGCTTGGTGTGATATGTGAAAGATCATTTAAGGTCATGTTGATCGTTAAATCCCCACGAGCAAGCACATGGTGAAGTTTTAGGTTTTGGCCTAGTTTTTACACACTCTTCCTGGATCTCGAAAAAGGCTAGAACTTTGACGTCAATCTTTGTGATTGAAAGTTGGAATAGGTTCTTGACATCCATAAAAAGATGCCTACAAAGTTTCACAAGGTTTGGAAAAGCCGATCAAAAGTTACACGAATTAGTAGGGGATGATCTTAGAAGTGTTTTAAAACTAGTTTTGAATTATTTTGATTTTTTCCGTTATAGTTTATATGCATATGAACATTAAAGGCTTCTAAATTCAATGTAGTTCGTTTTGCCGATTGTTATGGTCTTGTCATTAAGAATGTGCGAAGGTTAGCTCTACCTAATCTGATACTTAATTTCTGAGGTTATACATACATTTTAACTTCTCAAATATACATATATGTATATTTGATATAAAATTTTCAAGTCGAAATAATATAATATAATTTTTTCCAGAGGATGATATAAAATTTTCAAGTCGAAATAATATAATATAATTTTTATTAAATTCCGACACTGACCTGTTGTTAGTCAAGGCTCTATGAATTCTTTTCTTATCACATTTTATTACTTGATGTGACTTGTAAATTTATAATTGTATCACTCGAAGTATCCTGAGCTTGGAGAAAATTTTTATTTATTTTATTGTTATATACTTTTATTCTTATCTTTTCTTTATTAGTTAAGTGTATGTTAAAGGATTTCTGTATTGAAGCAAAAATCAAGAAAATTCAGAAAAATCATTAGTTGAAATTTTGAGGTGAACTTTTATTTTCAACTATATTTTATTTAATTTGGAGTTTGATATTGTGGCTTATCCTTTTATTAAGGTTTGATTTCAGGAAATGGAGATAGCGATAGTATTTTAAATCATACTCATGATTTTGATTAAAAATTTTATTCAATTCAATTTTCAAATTTTCATATTTTATTTTTATTATTTAAAATTTTGGGATATGTAGCTTATGATTTGTTTTGAATCCTCAGATCTACAGCGACAGGGTGACGATTTTTTAACCCAGCCTAGGCAGAGGTAGTCTTCCTCGTGATGCCTGCCTCTATCTTGTGGAAGAATCTCCCCTTTGGATTGCCTGCGCGTCAGCCATGATGTAAACTTCCTGCTGTAGCCATGCCTGGTGATGCACCGCATATCAGCGTCAGCCATGAATGATGTAAACTTGCTGTAGTCTCGTCTGCATATCAGCCGTGCGTGGTGATGCACCGAATATCTGCCATGCACAGAATCTGCCAAACAAGTATATATAATGCTGACGATATATGTAAGCGACCGATTTGACGTTTGCTTTACACTAGCTTAGCTTGTTTTATATATAGTTAATCTTCCGGAGACCGGATCGATCTTTTAAGCCAATCATCAGACTTGGGATCCATCATTGATAGGTCAATCATTAGAATCTGCCAAACAAGTATTATATATGCTGACGATGTAATTAAGCGACCGATTTGACGTTTGCTTTACACTAGCTTGTTTTATATATAGTTAATCTTCCGGAGACCGGATCTTTTAAGCCAATCATCAGACTTGGGATCCATTAGGACAAATCCTTTTAAACGAGTCTAACATTGGTATTTAATAACATGCAGGGCATGAATGTCTCAGTCTTATTTCAGATAATTTTGTATGCCACGTATCAACTGTTGGGAAACCCATCTGGCCCATGAAGGTCCAGTTGGCCCCTTATACCGAAACTCTAGATGGAGGCTATACTAGTTCAATGCCCGTGCGCTGCTACGAAAAATAAAATTAGTAACGAAACAGAAAGGTCAAGCAATAAAAGAAAATTATGCTACAAGATCAAACATCTATTTCTCCCGATTACAAAGGTTTTTACAAAACATCTATTCCTGCTGCTGCTGAACTCTATACTTTCGAGGGATATCGGAGTAACATCCAAATTAACATTTTCCTCCATATAATATTTTGTAGCTAGCAAGGCATCTTCGAAAGAATGCAAACTGGCAACATAAGATATGCGGATATAATGACGAAATCTACACAACGCAACTGTCACAAGGAATTGCTTGGACCAATAGTTTATAATCGCAAACTTAACAAGCCGGCGCTCGACAGTTATGAAAAGAAAAACAAAGACAGGAGACATATCCAGTGCTATCAGTGTATATATATCCTAGGTATGAAATTACAGGACAGGCACCAAGCAAACCGAATGGCGAACACTGAACAATGTTTTAAAATCACTTAAGTGTGGAATTCTCCTTCTTCCATTTAAGACAGAAATTGGCAGGCCCTCTTCAAAGATCGGCCCTCCCAGGGTATCTTGGGAACGGGATGACATCTCTGATGTTCTCGCGAAAAGTATCATTCTCTCGAAACCCAAGCCAAATCCATTGTGCTTGACGGATCCAAAGCGCCGAAGGTCCAAGTACCACTCGTATGGTTCCAGACGCAATCTAGAGTCTAGAATCCTGTAGAACACAATGTTAAATTGTCAGCTCACTGCAATCCAACAGTTCGTGAATCCATATGATATCTTAGGCTCTTCACATTTCCAACATCAGTCAAGGACACATGGATACATCTTCTTAGAACAGGAAATTTCATTCATTGCCATCGGCTTGCACAAACAACAAAGGCTAATCAAAAGAATTTCCCAAACTAAAATGATGTGCATGTCAATAACAGAATGTCAAATTGTGAAATTGATATCGGATTTCTAATCTTTGGAAAACCAAAATCATAGCGCATGTTTGAATGATGCGAGTACTGCTCATGTTGTTGTCTCAATCCACGAGACAATAGGAGATACCCAATAGCAATTTTATCCATTCATCAGTGCATTTTTTAGATGATTCATTAGTGCATTTGGAAGCAGAGGAAAAGACCTACATATATTGGAGCCACAATGCAGCAAGAAAAGGGACAGAAAAGTAAGAGTCTCAAAAGCCACAAGAAGAATATTCTATTTTCATGTCCTTCCAGATAATGAACATTGAGGTCTCCACTAATAGATACAAACGAAACAAGCATACGTACAATAGCATATGGAGCTAAAAACGACAAGTGGCAACAAAATCAACACAGATATGGGTAATTCATACTATGCCATAACAGATGATAAGTTATATAATCACATCTGAGAGAAATTTGTAACCACATAGAACTTTCAGAAAAGTGTTTGACAAACTTTGATATGCATTTGGGTTTTTTACAAACCACCTTGTTTGCAGGTGGTTATTTTTTTTTGCAAAAATGACCCCCTAAATTTTAGCAACTGAAGATTCAACCAAACAGTCCTAATCATTTCCCTAGCCCTGTGTGCTTTTCAGAAGCAGGTTCGTCCTGGCTCGTAAGCAAGGGCTGGCCGGTCAAACAACACAACTCTACCCGAATTTCTTATGCAGGGATCAAGGAAATATAATGTTCTATCAGCTACTTGTCTTTACCCCTGAAGTCATGACCACTAACGAGTTACAATGGCTTACAAAACCCAATCACATGCAACTTCTACAAGTAGAAGCTTAATCCAGTCAGAAGTTACAAAAGACAAAGATAATGTAGTAGAAAAGACCTTTTGAAGAATATCCCATATGCGCAGGTTCAGAGTAAAAAGCTGCAGAATATGTTGCTACCACTTAAACTGACGACAAGTTACATTTCTCCTGATCACCACAAGGATCAGGAACCAATTTTCCAAGTGCCATTTGAGACAGCAAACATGCTTGTACTATAACTAAAAGCAGAATGGAAAAGGTAATAAATGCGAACAAACAAACCATGTCTAATCCTAAGCTTGTAACAACATTACAGTTGATTTATAAATTACAACCTAAGCATAATTAGTACTTCTGAAAAAAGGAAACAGTTTGTTGTTTAGCTCTTATTAAAAAGAAGATTTAGAAATAATCATCATAAAAAATGCTTATACCATCAAACTCGACACAAGATCATATTATTTGCATTTCAAGAGAAAAGGTTTGTTTCATTGGGCATTTGTTCCGTCCATACAAAAGATGCAGAGTTCAGATCTAGTGTATCGCTGTAAGTGTAATGAAATTCACTAATTGGAGTATGATTTTAGTTTCTCAAAGCATTTGCTTAGGCTTTGGGATACAAATATTTTGATGTTACTTTGATTCTGTAATTGGCATATCAAAATACACTACTGTAGATCCAAGACGGCATACCAGATTGTGTTGACCAAGACTGATTTGGTTTTTCGTATAGACGTCGCTCGCCGCACTATGGAAATCCAAGATGTTCTCTTCCTCCCTAGTCCCTTCCTCCCTCTCTCAATCACTTTTTGAGTTACAGCCTGACAGAATCGCATATACTCTCAAGTCTCAACTGCAGAGCCTGAAGAAGAAACAACAAAGCTGCACGTTCACTCAAAGTTTAGAATAAAAAATTTATTTGCAAATTATGACAACAAATCTAACACATTCCTAGGACAAGAAGTGTGCTCATGCTGTCATTCCCATAACACACAACAACGACAAGCCTCCGAAGACCACAGATCACTAAATAATCAGATATGTGAGTGAGATAGTTAAATCTAACTGCACGGATAGAATGAAGTCCTACCTTGAAGCTGGCTGCGGCCTTCACTGCCAAAACATCTCAAACATAAATCAGTGTGAGTTATTAGCCTATCTTGAGTTATTTATTCCTGTATGCTAATATCTTGTTCTTATCAACAGAAAAATATTTTCAATGAGAGTATGTTTCCCATCAAAAAGAAGATATGATATGCTTATCTTGAACCAATTGACAGAAACAAATAACCAAATGTCAGTGTGTTTTCAGAAAAGAAATTACTCAATACATAAATAAGCAACCTTTCTGATTGTGCTGTTCACCTTTTTCCTGAATCCTCACTTCAAGCTGCATTAGGAAATAGCTACTATGTGTATGGAATTTTTAGAAAGTGTTTTGTGAAATATGCTTTTCCACTTCTCTTTGATTCGATTTAGATGTCAAGTTTGCTTATTACAGAGTTATATATTCTGAAAAAGAATTTGGGGAAGTGGCTTTCCCATCTCATAACTACGAGCAATTCTGAACAAGATATAAATTCTTCATTTTCTACTACTCAATCGTCTACTGTCATTTTCATTTTCTCTATTCTACTCTACTGGTAAGGTGGAAATGGATGGATACCTGGCTTTGGAATTTCTGTAATTCTCTACAAGAAATGATGAAATCTATATTTCTTGTGCTGCAAAATTCTCAGAAAGGAAACAAAGATAATAAATTAGACCAAGTAGTTAAAGAATATGGCAAGCAACAGGACATCTACCAACATTAATCTAACAGGCCAACTGCCACCGTACTGCCCACTTAATCTACCAAATAAACAAATGAGCTTACCTTCAGGTGGAGAAAATAACAAAGCAAGATAGTTAGCCATTTGGTAACAGTACACAAGCCCACCAACAAAAATTTACTACAGAAGACAGTTGAGAAAGATGTGCACACAAGCAGCTGGTTCGTAGAACTATCTGTGTAGAATGTTTTTCCTTCTTTATTTTTTGTTTTCAAGATACAGTTTTGATAGAACTATAACAGGTATGCCAATTTCCTTTTCTTAGCAAGTGTTCAGATCAAGTTTCTACTCTAAGCTATTGAATTTTCCATTTGTCAAAAGCAATATTTTTAGTGTAAGAATCTGAATTATCCAACATCCATCTGCTATTACCCTAATAGAAAGCAGATTTTGCAATACCAACCACCAGAATTGGACCTGGAAACATCTACCTAACAACCTGGAACACCGGCATTTTAAAATTTTCAAATGAAGAGTATACTGTAAGCCAAGAAAAGGAAATTAGCCTACCTACGGTTATCTAAATTTGGTTTTGGTACTACTATGAAGTTTGTAAGGTGAATAGCATCAGTAGCAGCAACAACAAATAATATAGGGTTTAGGTGATGTACCAATAAGCGGAACATAGTAATCACTCTTGCCAAATCTTCAAACAGGAAGAGTCTACTTGAAATGAAATAAGCTGTATAGGATAGAACAAGTTGCATAGTTACATTAACCCACATGCAAAACTTGTAATCACTCGTCCTCGCTAAACCTGTGAAAGACTTATGCAATTAAAATGAAGTTGCATGCGTGAATTTTTTTAAAAAAAGAAAGCATGGCAAAGCAGCATTACAATCAGGAAAGATAATACAGTTTTCTGATAGCTCACTCTATAACATGTACACCCTTCGGACTGCAAGTATGTTGATGCTTGTTGCTTAAGAATTCCTTTCTATTTTCATTTTGGCTGTTCATGGCAGCATACTTATAAAACAAAAGAAAGAAGGTATGGTCAAAGAATCTTCTAGAATGTGAATCATGGCACTATTTCATTATCAGATAAATAGGCTTCGAAAATGTGAAAAGTGTACACCAAAGAACTAATGCGAAGCATAAAAATATTTTCCAGATCCAAATCAACATGTTATCTATTCAATATAAGCCAATGGAAAACACAATTCCTGCTGCATTTACTAAAACTTCATTCAAGACTAAACCAAGAAAGAACAATTTAAATTGATTATTATCAACGCACCTGCATGAGGGCAAGGGGGCTGCCGATGGGGTAGAGGGAGCAGATCAGGGGGCGGCCGGACGCGAGGAGGCCAGGGGGAGTGGAGCACGGGCGACCGAAGGGGCGGATGGAGCAGATCTGGCGCGGTCGGAGGCGACGAGGGAGCGGAGCAGGGTGTGGCCGGAGGGAGAGGAGCAGGGGGTCGCCGGAGGGCCGGAGGCGAGGAGGGAGCAGATCAGGGTGCGTGGAGGGCGGCGATGGGAGGGCTGCTAGAGGGGCGATGGAGGGAACAGGAGGCGGCGGAATGGGCAGAGGCCGGATGGAGCGGTTCGAGCGGAGGCAAGAGGGCAGCGGCGGTGGCGAATCTGAGGGCGTCGGCGCCAGAGAAGGAGAGGGGACGAGCGCATGAGTGTGGAGGAAGGGGGGATTGGGAGGCAGGAGGCGGCCACCACCGGAGGGCAGGGAGGGGAAGGAGACGGACCTCGCCACGCTCGGCAACCTCTGCGTCGACGTCGTGCTCAGAGTGCCTGGCCTCCCGCCGGTGCAGCGTGAGGAGCGGAAGGCCTACATGGAGCGCCTTGCGCCGCCCGACCAGGTCGAGGTCGACTCGGCTGCGGTAGGGGAAGTCACGGTCGGAGATGATGCGCACGCGAGGAGAATGCGGCTAGGGCGGCGCGAGGAGAATGCATCGGCCGATCGACGCTGTGGAGTGAGGGGATTGGGGGTTTGGGGGGAGGAACTGAGGAGTCGCATCGGCCGATCGGCGCTGTGGATCGTGGGGATTCGGGGGAGGAACCGAGGAGTCGCATCGGGGAGGAACCGAGGAGTCGCGCTGCGCGTAAGAAATGAGAAGGGGGGCTGGGCGCGTCCGAAGTGAGAAGGGGCTGGTGAGTGGGGCCGCGGAAGAACGGACCACCACCAAGTCCTACTTTATAATAGTAGAGATATAAATAGTGCTGGTCAGAAACAAATGTTATGCAACAATAACAGTCAAGCATCAAATTGCCAGGGTGGAGATCAAGTTAAAACAGGACCTAATAGAAGCGCACTGATGGATCAAGGCATGGGAAGCTTAGCAAAGCAGATGGATCAAGTTATCAACAACATTATGGCCAAATGTATTGTGAATTAATTTTAAAATCTCTACTGACAACAATTTCTTTAAGCAGTATACACATTCACATAACATTTTTATGTTTCTCATGCAATAATGCATTTAAGGCATGCAACATTTAAAATGAATAGAATATAAGCACCTAGAGAGACAGAATGCCCAGCCCAACCCAAAATCTAAGGCAGGCAAATATCTGAAAATTAATTAACAATACAAAGTCACACTTAAAAAAAAAGATAGTACAGAATTCAAGAAAGGCTAATAAGGAGAGGTTTCATGCTTCAGGTAAGACTTAAGGGTATAAAGCTAGTCCATTGAACAAATTCTAAATGGCATGTATAATTCAAAGAACATTTCAATTCAACAATTGGAAGTCCACATTCAGGCTTGTGTTAGCATATGGCAGGCTAAACTTTTCTTTAATCATTCAGGCATAACTCTTAGTAGATGATGAGGCAGTGTTTAGCAGATGATGAGTGCAGTTCTCAGCATCAGACAATACTAATTGCAAGTATTTAGCTTGAACTATGATTTTCTTCTACTCTGCCCTGATTATGTAAAGCAAGAAAACAACAAAGGGAATGTAAACTGCACTCACCTGTATGAAGTTTTTAACGTGCCAGAAGTGTTTTTTCCCCGATCTTTTGCTTTCGGGACTGTCACATTTGAACAACAATATCAAAAAGGTAAATAAAAAAGATGTACAAAACACAATGGGATGTGCTGTTTATAAGGCATATTCTTTGAATAGTGTTTATCCATAAATATAATGTGTAGGTCATATTATACCAGCAATCACAAAGCAAAAGGAAAGGAGCAATTAAACACTCACCTCAATTTCAGATCAGCAGTACAAAATATAGCTGTGCCTCTGTATCCCAATATTCCAGGACTTCCTAGAAGCTGAAGCTCCTTTCTGACATATTCAGAAAAGTAGTAAACAACAGCAGTAAGTACTGCAGAAGAGCATACAATATAGCAGTAAGTATTGCCAAATATATAGCAGTAAGTACTGCAGAAGAGCATACCCAAAGTAGGACATGCTAGATTAACAATATGTTTTACCTAACAAGTAGGGTCACTCAAAGTCCACTTATCAAACGGCACATGTGAATTTGCTGAGCAGTAAACCAGTGCATGCAACTTCCAATCCCAATTATCTTATCACTAATCAAGAGGAAACTGCAACCTATATTATTTATATACTCAAATTTCACAACTGCAATTGTTATTCTGAAAATCATTGGACCGAGAAGAAACATACCAAAAGATCCACCCAAGTGCTGCTTCCAACCAGAATAGAGAACCCCAGAAGCACCTGCAATTTAAAGAAAACAATTTACACAGCCGTTTTCTCATCACTGGCATGCTTTCTAAGAGAGAAAGAGATTGTTTGGTGGTTTCATGAAGAGGACTGATGCTTAAATATTTTCGAAGATAACTTGATTGATATTTCCTTGGGTTAGTGCAACACCACTAACAACATATATCAAAGAGCATATAATCTGGAAAGCTGTACTTATAAATAAGAAAGCTGATTATCTACACATAGGAAGCAGAAGGCAAGCGCAGTTGGACATGCATTTACTTCTTAGTTGAACAAATCCACAATTATAACATGTTTGTATGCTAATCACAAGTTTACAACAAATGGGAGCTGAATTTGTAGGTTCCAGTAAACAATACACAGTTTTTTCTTACAGATTCATGTTGATTTTGACCAAACTTAGTTCTGCTGACTTTGAAAGCACACATATCAATTAATCTGGCCAGCTTCAGTATCTTTGTACAAGTTGTTGAATTAATATTGAGCATTTGCAGACATGAGTTACACCTTATGCTCCCAAGCAAAACAAAACATAACGTCTTATGCAAATGTACATACAAAGACTACATACAGAACTTGGAGTCCTTGTCCTTCCTGTTCCTCTCCAGGTGCTTCCTTATCGCCACCGCCTTCTTGATCTCAGGCGCCAGTCCTACCCACACACAGCAACATATCCACACATCAACACACAACACAACACAGATCAGGCAATGGAGGTGGAGTTTGAGAAGGGAGGGATCTCACCGTGGGCCTTGAGGTTGCGGAGGATCTTGCTGCCGGTGACGCTCTTGACGAGGCAATGGAGGTGGAGTTTGAGAAGGGAGGGATCTCACCGTGGGCCTTGAGGATGCCTAAAATGCCGTGCTGGTAAACCCATCACTCGGAATCAATAAAAGGGGAAGAGGGCGTCTGCGGCGCGAAGAGATTGCGTCTAGGGCGGAGGAGATTGCCTCGGGTCTGGGGCGGAGGAGATTTCGTCTGCGGCGGAGGAGATTGCGTCGGGACTGGGGCGGGGGAGATTGCGTCGGGTCTGGGGCGGAGGAGATTGCGTCGGGTCTGGGGCGGAGGAGATTGGGGGTTGGGGGCTGCGGAGTGGAGGGCGGCGCGAAGAGATTGGGGCGAGGGGATCGCATTGGGGCGAGGAGATTGCATCGCCTGCGGAGTGGGGGGCGGCGCGGAGATCCCGGCTGGGGGGCGGCGCGAGGAGAGGGCGAGGGGATCGCATCGGCTGCGGAGTGGGCGAGGGGATCGCATCGGCTGCGGAGTGGGCGGCGGCGTGGAGATCGCGGAGTGGGCGCGGCGCGAGGAGAGGGCGAGGTCAGTCGAGCAGTCTGCGTGCGTGGAGTGAGAGGAGTGAGAGGGGGCGGCGCTGTGGAGTGAGAGGGTGCGGAGCCGAAAAGCCTGTGTAGTGGGGCCCGTGGAAGTGTGAAGGAGACTGGAAAGTGGGGCCCGCGCGAGAGGACGGACCGCCACCAAGTGCTGCTTTATAATATGGTAGAGAAATAGAGGAGAGGTTCCCCCCCTTTGTACACACAGATGAGAAAGTAATAAAGAAACTCTGTCCCTCCGTATACTCTGTGTCTCTCTTTCATTGTATAGTTCGTTGTTTCGATCTGTCGGGAAACCCCGGACTACACCCGGTAGTGAGGTTTTTCAACACGTTATCAGCACGAGCCTCTACCACAAGGAGAAGGATCGTCGACGACGAACGAACGACTACTACCGGCGATTGATCGCTCGATCTGATCTGCATCGATTCGTCCTCACGCCGGCATCCACTCGGATTGCCGAAAAATCCTATGCGATTTCTGTCCTACGCGACAGTCTACGGAATTCGCTCGCAGATTGAATCGAGGTATTGAATCTGGCATGAATTGAATAGCAGATTGAATTTGTACATGAATTATTAGTAGATCACGACCAGAATACCCATGCATTGTCGCCGCGTCTCGCAGACGCCGTCGCCGTGCTCGTAGCACGCGCCGCATCGAAGACCGCGCGCTGGCCCGAAGCCGCGTCGCGCCGTCGACCGCCTCGAAGGCACTGCCACGGCGCCCGCAGCACTGTCGCCCGGTCATCTCGAAGATGCCGCCGTCGAACTGGACCGCCTCGAAGGCGCCGCCACCTCGCCCTGATCCCGTGCGACCTCGACGGTGCTGCCACCGGCCGTCGCGCATCCCGCAACGCGCAGCCGCCGCCTCGCGCCTCGGGTTCTGGTCCGCAGCAGACCGCCGCCGTCATGATCTGGCTCCGCACCGCAGACGCCGCGCCCAGCCGCCTCGAAGGCGCCACTGCAGTACCGGCCCTGCTCGAAGCGCCGCCTCCGCTCGAAGCGGGAGCGCCGGCCGCCTCCGCACGAAGCGCTCCGCCGCCGCACGAAGACCGCTGCCGCCGCTTGCATCGCACATCCGTGCGCCCGGCCGACTGTCCCTCTCGGTTGTATCGCCCGTACGCCAGCCCGTAGCGCCGTCTCCGGGCAAGCCGCTCGCCGTGTGTTGGACTCGAAGTCCCGAGAGCACCAGATCGATGGCTGCCTGCCGATTGGACATGAAGTCCTGAGCCACCGGATTGAAACTCGGCTTGAAGTCCAGAAAGTTGCGTATTGGGACTTGAAGTCCAGAAAGTTGCCCTTTGAATTTTCTTTATTACTTCTGTTTTCTCTTTTTCCGAAAATCAATAAGCAGTTCGGAAAATCGATTAAAACAACAGAAAATTATGAAAAAATTGCTAGAAAATCTCAGAAAATTATTTGACTATGGTATTAATTTTCTAGCATTCCTTTGCAGCATTCATGAATATTTTTATGCATTTTGCAATTATGGCTCTCCTCTTTACTGTAAACTCATGTGAATTTAAGCACGCCGCACGAAGCGGCCACCACTGCGCCAGGAAAGCCGCGCGCATGAACCCGATCGCATGCATTAAAACCGATCGCATGAAGTCAATCGCACGCATGAAACTGATCGCACGAAGTCGATCGCGCACATGAAACCGATCGCATGCATGAAACCGATCGCACGAAGTCGATCGCGCGCATGAATCCGATTGCATGCATGAAACCGATCGCACGAAGCCGATCACATGCTAGAATCTGATCGCATACACGAAGTCGATCGCATACATGCGCAAAACTATATCTATGAATCTTTGTGAATATTTCTCAATCTTGTATTTATTACTTTCTTTAGTTTACTGGAATTCATGAGAATTTAATTTATGCATTTATGAATCTTGCAACCACTCTCTATTAGATTGCACGAAGTAATCTAATGAAAGAATCTTATGAATATGCAAATGAATAGCATTGTCAAATGTGAGTTTGAAGAATTGACCCCGAATGGTCAGAACTATCTCACATGGGCATCAGATATGAAGATCGTGTTTAGGAGCAAGAAGTTCCGAACTGCCATAGGCATAGGGTCCTCGAAGGACGCGTAACCTACTGCCGAGCAGAACGATCAAGCTTTGCACTTCCTCGGGCATCACCTCTCAGCCACTCTGAAGAATGAATATATGGCTAAGGAGAGTGCACTTGAGTTATGCACTGCACTTCAGAAGCAGTTCGAGAAACTCAAATCCACCATCTTGCTCCAAGCACAGCAAGATTGGGCTCACCTGAGGTTTACGGACTACAGAACAGTGGCCGTGTACAATTCTACCTTGCATAGAATTTGTACCAATCTCTCTCTATGTGGCAAGAAGATCACTAAAGCGGAGAAGAATCTGGTTCAAGGAAAGTCCAAAGCGTGAATCACATTATTAACATCTATTTTAGATTGTGGTTGTTAATGAATTTTGAATAATGAATTGTAAGCTCTCGAAGAGCATACTTTTTCTTTCTCATGAATGAATTGCAATTTATTCTTTATTCCAGTATTCTATCTTTGCAAGCAATGTTTGAATTATTTGCCACTGTTGGATTGGAATTATATTTCTTTTATCTAGAAATCGTGTAGCGCCCAAATGAAGGACATATGTATTGTTGACAGTGGCACAACAAATACCATCTTAAGAGAGTCGAAATACTTCCAGTCGATCACGAAGAACGCTGGAAGAATTACTACAATCGCAGGAAACGATTCCTATATAATAGGTTCTCGAAGAGCCATAATTATATTACCAATGGGTACAACTTTGGTAATTGAAGAAGCCCTCTTGTACCCTGAATCAACGCGCACTCTCTTAAGTTTCAAAGACATCCGCGCCAATGGGTTTCACGTAGAAACCAATGAAGAAAATGGCAAAGAATACTTGTGCATCATGAAGCACGCGGTATGTAAAAAAATAATATTAGAAAAATGTCCCTCATATGAAACTGGGTTGTACTATACGAAAATTTATGCACCCGAAGTGTATACTTCTTTGAAGACTGTTTTTAGAAGCTCTGAATTATTTTCTTTGTAGCATTGTAGATTAGGCCATCCTGGTCTTAGAATGATGAGAAATATAGTGAACAACTCACAAGGTCATAGCAATAATGTTCAAAATTTTCCGAATCATGAAGATTTTGTGTGCCATACATGTGCCATCGGGAAATTAATAACTGACTCTCTGTTATGAAAGTGCAAAATGAAATCCCTGCATTCCTCGAACGCATCCGGGATATTTGTGGTCCGATTCAGCCCTTGTCAAGGCTATTTCGGTACTTCATGATGCTCATTTATCGTCCTCGAAATGGTCGCGACGTATGCCATCGTCAACAAGAAACCCTGCTTTTGCAAAGCTGATCTCGTAGATTATCAGAATTAAGAATGCATTTCCTGATCATCGTGTGAAGTCCATTTGAATGGACAATGCCGACGAATTTACTTCCAAGGCATTTGATGATTATTGTACAGCAACAGGAATAGCAATTGAGCACTCTGTACCGCACGTCCATACGCAAAATGGACTAGCTGAAGCACTAATAAAGAGGATTAAATTCATAGCCCGACCGCTCTTGCAGAGTTGTAACTTGCCCAACACTTGTTGGGGACACGCAGTCCTGCACGCAGCAGCACTCATCAATTTTAGACCATCGGCCTACAATATCCATTCACCTATGCAATTAGTGCAAGGGGTCATCCCGAAGATTTCCCATCTCAAAAAATTTGGATGCTTGGTATATGTACCGATACCGCCTCCACAGCGAACTGCAATGGGCCCTCTCCGCAAGTCTGGGATATACGTTGGTTATGAAATTGCATTCATAATCAGGTATTTGGAACCCATGCCTGGAGACTTGCATACAGCCCAATTCGCTGATTGTATCTATTGACGAAGAATATTTTCCCGTCATTAGGGGGAGAATTAGAACCCTTGAATAAGAATGCCGGGAAAATAAGCATAGAGAATTCCCGTACATGACCCTTGCACTAGTTAAGAAAATGAAAGTCTATGAAACTACTGAAGTATACGAAACTGCCTTATCATTTTTGTGATATGAAGGAAGTGATTAAGTTGCATTACTAGAAGTAATGCGCCAACGAGGGTTGTAATACCAAAGAGAATTCATGGTACCCTCAACTTTGTTCTAGGGCCCCGAAGAGAACAGTAGTCTGGTTCTCCAACCCAAGTACGGGGACGCTGGGGAAAAAGGGAAAGAGGACTTATTACAACCAATCACGAAAATGCCCCGAGTAGAGAAGGGGAGCCAGTTGATACTGGCAATGGAGAGATGCTCGCTAGCGAGGCACTCCAGTTTGAATATTCCATTGCAGGAATAACTGCATGAATGAATCGACCAAATGTGTGCGCACACATCGGCGATAAGAGCTAAAGGAACTTGCTTCTGTGATGGGAAATAACAGTGAAGAGCAAGTAGAAGTGCATGAAGCACCCCATGACGAAATGGCCATAAATTTTGTAATAACAGAGAATCCTGAATAGAGCAACGACCAATGTCGATGCATACTTTGCAAAGAAGATTGCCTCGATCATTGATCATGATCCTAAGCTCGCATCTCGCGAGAATGCAAGAAAATGCTAGATTGGGAAGATTGAAAGAAGGCAATCACCGCAGAGTTAGTCTCTCTGAACAAAAGAGAGGTGTTTGGGCCAATGTGCCGCACGCCTCCCCATATAAACCCCGTAGGTTACAAATGGGTCTTTGTTCGGAAGAGGATGAAAACAACGAAGTTGTAAGGAACAAAGCAAGGCTTGTTGCGCAAGGTTTCACTCAACATCCTAGGGGTTGATTATGAAGAAACCTATTCTCCGGTCATGGGAGGAATAACCTTTAGATATTTGATCTCAATGGCAGCCAACTTGAAGTTGAAAATGAAGATAATGGATATTGTCACAGCATATTTGTATGGAAATTTGGATTCAGGGATATACATGAAAGTACCGAAAGGTATCCCGATCCCGAATCAAGATAGAGCAAACAGAAACCTGTACAGTGTGAAATTGGAGAAATCACTGTATGGGCTAAAGCAGTCAGGAAGAATGTGGTACAATCGCTTGAGTGACTTTCTCTGCAAGAAAGGCTACATGAGCAGCGAAGATTGTACATGCGTATTTATACAGCGATCCCCGAATGGATTCTATATAATCTCCATCCATGAAGATGACTTGAATATCATTGGAACGGATGAAAAAATTGAAGAAGCATGCTCACACTTGAAGTCTGAGTTTGAAATGAAAGACTTGGGTAAAACTAAGTTCTGTTTAGGCTTGCAGCTTGAACATGTCCAAGGAGGAATCTTGGTACATCAATCAGCCTACACGCAGAAAGTGTTGGAAAGATTTGGTTTTGAAAAATCATATCCTGCAAAACCCCAATGGTCGGAAGGTCACTCCAAGCAGACCAAGACCCATACAGGCCTAGAGAAGAGGGGGAGGAAGTCCTGGGAGCGGAATTCCCATATATGAGTGCAATTGGAGCACTCATGTACCTTGCAAATAGTACCAGGCTGAACATTGCGTTCGCCGTGAACTTGCTAGCCAGGTACAACGCAGAACCCACCAAAGGCATTGGAAAGGGGTTAAGGACATCTTCCGTTACCTTCAGGAAGCAAGGACCTCGGCCTATTCTATAGAAGAATGAATGAATTAAATTCGGTTGGCTATGCCGATGCTGGGTACCTATCGGACCCGCATACTGGAAAGTCTCAAACGGGATATGTTTTCCTTTGTGGAGGAACAGCAGTTTCCTGGAAGTCGTCTAAGCAGACTCTTGTCTCGACGTCGACAAACCACTCGGAAATCATTGCCTTGTATGAAGCCTCCCGTGAATGTGCATGGCTTCGAAGAATGGTTCACCACATCAAGAAGTCATGTGGTTTGAACATTGAACAATCTCCCACTATAATCTATGAAGACAATGCAGCTTGTGTTGCTCAAGTACAGATGGGATATGTGAAGAGTAATCTCACGAAGCATATCAACCCCAAGTTCTTCTATGCTCATGAATTGCATAAAATGAACGAGATTAAGGTACTGCATCCTAAGTCATGTGAAAATCTCGCATATTTATTCACTAAGTCACTTCCAGCATCTACTTTTGAAAGGTGCGTTGAAGGAATTGGGATGATGAGACTTAGAGAAGTGCAGATTTCAGGGGGAGATATTTCACATACTCCTACATAAATCTTGAACTTGAAGTTTAAGTACCCAACGTGATCTTGAAGATTAACATTGAAGTTTGGGTGAATTGTACTCTTTTTTCCTTAGTGAGTTTTCACGGAAGTTTCTCACGTAAGGTTTTTGATGAGGCAATTCGTGCAACACAACAAGCGTATGCTATGTACTATTTCTCCAAGTATTTTTCCCACTGGGTTTTTTTGGAGTTTTGATGAGGCATATGCATCTCGCGGCAAAGGGCCCAAGGGGGAGTGTTGGGAAACCCATCTGGCCCATGAAGGCCCAGTTGGCCCCTTATGCCGAAACCCTAGATGGAGGCTATAAATAGAGGAGGGGTTCCCCCCCATTGTACACACAGATGAGAAAGTAATAAAGAAACTCTGTCCCTCCGTATACTCTGTGTCTCTCTGTTCATTGTATAGTTCGTTGTTTCGATCTATCGGGAAACCCCGGACTACACCCGGTAGTGAGGTTTCTCAACATCAACGAACGACTTTTCCTGACACGTGCGTCATTAAATAGACCGCGAACAAAATGTCGATGCGAACTAATCATGAACATAATCCATGTAGTTCTGGGTGTGGTACTACGTACTGATCCTAGATTGTGAAGAGTGTTATATGATGTGTTTTTTTGTCTGTGTGGTTGTAGGATTTCGGAGCTAGAAGAGACGAAGGCGAGACCGGAACTAGGCTAGGAGAGCTGAGGTCCAGAATGGTGAAAAGACACCAGAAGATAATTAAGGTCGAAGTAGTTGCAAACCAGAAGACAAGAAGCCGAATATGAAGTAATCGGTGATGGACATGATGGGTAAAAAGATGGACCAAGACTAGGCTTAGAGAGGAATTGAGGTCCGAATAGTCAAGGAAAGTCGATCTTCGCTAATGAAGCGAAAAGGACATGTGGCGATCAAGTGACTTGGATCCGTTTGCAAACGATGACGATTCGGGGGAGTTCGGACACATATGAGGCTTCACGGGAAGACATTGGGGCTATATGGAAAGCGCGAAGAATGACGATGCTTCAATGAGAAGAAAGACTGGTCATTGAGGCAAATTGATAATTTGTCTAACACCGGCGGTCGAGGTGGTTTGCAAAACCGCGGCGGTGGCCTAAATGGTTTAGGTCGTACCAAAGTAGAAATGGACGCAAATATAGGCTTGTAGAGCGGATTTGGCGTCTATATGTTGGCTGCTTTGAGAAGCGTGTTTATGTGAGTGAAAAACCCATTAAGAGTTTTGAGTTAGCTCATGAAATGTGAATGGTATCCACTAGTACTGTCCAGATTTAGGTTTAAGGTTGTCTCCACTATATTAGGAGATGTAGTGGGAGATGAGGATTTGAGACCCTAGACTTAGCCACTAGGAGTGTTAGGGTTTCTCACAAGATTTTGTGTTTTTATATGGTGTGTGTGCTACTTAGGAGTTTTGTCCTCAGGTATGAGAGGTTTTGTAAACACTCCTCATGATTTGAATGTAAATCACCTCTTTGCTCAAGTGTTTGCTTCTAGTTTTGATTTTCTTTTTTACTTTTGATTTTTTCTTGTGGTTTCTTTCTTACTTAATCTCGTGCAGCCAAAGATGTATGATTGATAGATGTATTCTCTATAAATCATCCTCCAATCATCTAGTTGAGCTTCTTCTTGATCAACCAAGTTTCCCTAAGAAATCGGTTTTTGAATTAAGAAGGAAGTTCTTGAGATAGTTGTTGATCATGTTAGTTTGAGGAATCTTCCTTGAGTGTTCTTATTTGTTGTGATATGTGAAAGATCATTTAAGGTCATCTTGATCGTTAAATCCACACGAGTAAGCACAGGGTGAAATTTTGGGTTTTGGCCTAGTTTTTATGCACTTTTCCTAGATCTAAAAAAAGTCAAAACTTTGACGTCAATCTTTGTGATTGAAAGTTGGAATAGATTCTTGACATCCATAAAAAAGTGTCTACAAAGTTTCACAAGGTTTGGATTAGCCGACCAAAAGTTACACGCTTAAACTCTTACTGATTTTCACTGTTCATACCATGTTTAATGTTCACGGCACTACCGCTACAATAACTCAAGAGTACTAAGGTTATGTTTATCACAACATTATCAACGTCTCAGAGCATGTTAGTGCCGCGCAGATGCTAATTTTAGGAGATTTTCTTCTTCCTCTCTTCTAAGGTTTTAGGAGATTTTGGTTGGATTCTTTGAGGAAAAAATTGTATTAGCTATAGTTAGAGATGACAATCTTGCCCGATTACCCACTAACTCATGGGTAAAAACCTTAATAGAGATGGGTATGTTCCTTATTTATTGCCTGTGGGCTGTGGGCATGTTCGAGGGGGAAATCTTTGCCTGACAAGAAAACAGGCATAAGAATGGAGGAGCTTCACCCATGCTCGTTCTACCCGATTACCAAACAATAAACACTAATAAGTGGGCCATGTTTGAAAAACCTCAAAGGTATCTATGGCCCACCCCTTCCGCCCCATGATTTTCCACCACCAAGTTCATTTTTCTTTCATTCTTTGTCTTAAATTCCGATCTATTGCTTGTGATTTATGCTGTGTTGCTTGTGATCATTGGTAAAATTTTATCCAAAACAAAATTTAAATCCCATGATCTGAATACTAAATTTGTAAAAAATTTGAGAGGCTAGATAAGGATCACTTAGTGTGTGGATGTATTTGATTGTAGAGTGCAAATGATTAAGGGAGAAACTAGCTTCGGACGTCCGATTGCTCATCCTATCGGACGCCTCTTGCAACATTTTTTTCTACGTTTGCAACATTTTCTGTCAACGGGTGAAATATTTTTTTAAATGCTTGCAACATCTGTTTACTGTAACAAATTTTACTGTTTATCGAAGGAAAATGTTGCACGCGTTATAACAAAACGATGCACGTGAAGAAAAAAAAATGTTGCAGTGCGTTTGAAAATTTTGGACGTCCAAGTAGAAATCATTCTGAATGATTAATGGTATGACGGGGAGTTGGCCCTACATCTATGCTGCAATAAGTGACCGTCCTATCCAAACTTTATCTCGAGGTCATCAAGTCTACTCAAAAGAGTACAAGATACCATGTGCTCGAATTTTTATTGTTCTCGTTTGCATTAGAATTTTCAAAAATAACTATTTAGCACACGAAATTGTAGAATTATTCTTTAAACAGTAACCTTCAGCGGACAGGGATAGTGAGAAAATTTTTTAAATTTTTTTTGCGTGAATCCAGTGGACTAGATCTGTAGGAATTTTTTTTTATTTTTCGCCATATCCAGCGAACCCAGTCCGTTGGTTTTAATTTTTTTTTGCGATGAGACAAAGTTTTTTTGTTTTAAACTTCGTTTTTTAACGCGTGCGGTACTGTACACAGCGGATCCAGCGATGTCACTGTAGAATTTGCGCGAGCAGCACTAGTATTTTAGTACTACTGCTAAAAACATTTCTTATTTACTTGGTGATCTTCAAGTACGTTTTGTTTTCCCAATCTTCCGTAGCCGTGCGTGATAAATAGTAGTAGGAGAACTACTGTGCAGCAGCACACACTGGTCCCAGCTTCGCAGCAGTTGTACTAAAATACTCAGGCGCGAATTCTACGGTCACATCCAGCGGATCCCATATCACTGCATAAAAAAAAATTAAAACCAGTCTGTTGGATGTGGTGAAAAAAAATTCACGCGGATCCAATCTGCTGGATTCACTAAAAAAAATTTTAAATTTTTTTCACATAAAAAAAGAATAATTAGATATTTGCCACTGTTCAATTTGAAAATTAGACGACATGTACAAATCATGCCATTCATGATTTGTACATGCCATCCAATTTTCAAAATGAGGAGTGGCAAATATCCAACCAACCTGTTGGATGTGGCGGAAAATAAAAAAAAATTCATGTGGATCCAGTCCGCTGGATTCGCTAAAAAAAGTTTTAAAATTTTTTCCACTATTTCTATCCGCTAGAGGTTACTACTTGAGGTGCTAAACGGCTATTTCTGAAAATTCTAATGCAAACGAGGCTAGAAAAGTAAAAAATTCTGTGCCCTGAAATGAAAGGGCAAGGCAAATGATGAAGAGGGAAGAAACCTCGCCAGCAATACGGTATTACAGACTCCACTTGACAATTTTCGAGCAACTTTCGTTGTCAAGCCTTTGTTTTTTAGCTGCTTATCGATAAATATTGGTGGCTTATATATATCTTTTCTTTAGAATTTTAAAAAGTGTGCTAATGAATTATACTAGTGCTAAGATTTCTAATTTTACCAGAAGTAACATTCCTATTTATTTGTAGGAAACTAAAAAGACTATATTTCTAAAAATATTATAGCAATTGTATTTTTTTTCTTCGAAAGAGCAGCAAGAGAGTTGCCGCAATTTATATTAAGAAAGGAAATAGAGAGGCGACCCCATTTTTATCGGGAAAAAACCGGGCCCGAAAAAACCTCACAACAGTAGCACTACGCACCCAGACTTAGTACCCCATACAGCCAACAGAAGAAAACAACTCGGAAAAAACTAGGAAAAAACTAATCCGAAGTCACCCGGTCCAGGCAAAGTTATGGTTTATCACTGCGTCCTTGATCGAAATAGCCACCTGTTCCGTTGTTCTAGCCAGCCCATTGAAAATACGTTGGTTGCACGCAATTGTATTTTTTTATCCGACTAAAATTTTGAACCTCATTCCGACCAAAACCAGAGATCCTACCTCGCCCGGTCCGGCTGCATCGCCTGTTCCGCCGTAAGGCTTGGCTTCGTCTGCAACGGAGCAGAGGGGAGAAGGCGGTGCCACCGCTGCCCCCTTTGTGTGCGGCCTTCTCACCGCCGTCACGTCGTCTTCTCCCGCCGCCGCTTCGCCCCTCCCCTCCCAGGGCCAACACCGCATCCTCACCTCCTCCCTCCCGTCCGATCCGCAACTTTTGGTTGGCCCCCACTACGAGCTTAATTAGGAGGGCATAGGCCGAAGCGGCGGAGGGCGGAGCCAGGAAGCAGCAGTGTCGTCGGGCCATGGTGAGACGCACGCTCTCATGACTCATCCCGTATATCTTATCTTGCTTGAGGCTTGGGCAGTGCCCGTGGTTTCTCTCGCTGTTGCGGCAGCCAACATCCCAGTGAGGGAGGGCCTCTGGTAGTGGAGGTGGAATAGATTATTGGTAGATTTTCCGTTCTAATGCATATGGTTTCTTCGATTAATTTCTAGATTGATTTGGAATAATTTGTTGCTATAGAGGCTATGGATTTGCGATGAAGCTTAATTTGTGATCTCCCTGAGGCAAGAGGATGTGCGAATTAATTTGTTGGAGGAATTGGACTTGAGGGTGGTCAGCTTGCTCCGATGATGCCTGTATGCTATTCTTTCCTTAATTTTCCCTTGTCCTCGCAGTTGTTGGAGGCTGGCATGCACATGTAGGATTATTCTTCTATGCCTTTCTTCGGTTGCATCTTGCTGTTCTGTCTGGCTGCGATTTGTTTGAGGAATGCATTCGGATTAGCAGTCCTATAGATTATATCAATAAGCTATAGCAGGGCTATTGCGTATCTAATTAATCTCCCCCTCTATAGTTGTTCTTTTGACAAATCATTGTGGTAGCTAGAGACTTTAACGAGTGCTCTTATATGATCTAGCGTTTATTTACGATTTAATGATCAGTACATATTGCTCCGTACTTATAATGAATCACCATTATTCCTGTACCATACTCGATGGCATTTACATGTTCTTTTAGCTTTGCAGACCATAAAATTGAATGGTATATATATCATATCGCTCATGTGATTTATAGTATGTATCCTACGGGCGATCAATATAGCAGAACCAAAATATTTCTTTTTATATGACCAGTGAGGTCCAATGCAAAATGACGCAGTGCCAGGTTCAAAAAAGATAAAATTGTTATTAGAAAAGTGTAGGAAGTTGTAGTGTCACTACTACCGAACATGTGATTACTGCCGGGTCCACATCGGCATCACTGCTGGATGTGGACCCGGCACAACCTAAATGACAGTGATAGCCGAGGACTATCACTGCCGGATATAAACCGGCAGTGATAATCACTATCACTGTCGGTTTATACTTACCAACCGGCAGTGATAATTATTATCACTGCCGGTTTATACTGTCGAACCGGCAGTGATAGTGTAAATTATCATTGCCGGTTCATACTGTCGAACCGGCAGTGATAGTGTAAATCCAAAAATCACTTGGTAAAATCAAAAAACAAATTTATTTGCACCTGGACCGGCCAGTATTTACTACTACGCATGATCGCGGTCGCAAGTCACAAGTCACGCGGTTTTCGCGCGAAATATGCGCGCGTGCGTTGCTAGGATTCGAACCTGTGACCTGCTGCTTCGCGTGAGCACCCCTTACCATCTCACCTAACACTCACTTCTCAACTATTATAAGATATATGTTCCTTTTATCCCTTTGCATCCGAAATTTTCAACGATTATTTGGACGTCTAAATGACTTCAAATAAAAAAGTTGTCAACTACAAAGTTGTAGATCTCATCGAGAGCTACAATTTTCATATAAACTTTGTCTCCATCCGACTCCGTATGCAAAAGTTATGATTTTTTCAAAAATATTATCACTGCCGGTTCGTGTAAAGAACCGGCAGTGATAATAGTCTCACCGACGGTTCGGATTCCGAACAGACAGTGATAATATTTTAAAAAATCATAACTTTTTCATACGGAGTCAGATAGAGATAAAGTTTATATGACAATTGTAGCTCTCGTTGAGATCTACAACTTTGTAGTTGACAACTTTTTTATTTGAAGTCATTTAGACATCCAAAGGATCGTTGACAACTTTTATCCCTTTGCATCCGAAAGTTTCAATGATTATTTGGATATCTAAATGACTTCAAATAAAAAAGTTGTCAACTAAAAAGTTATAGATCTCATCGAGAGCTACAATTTTCATATAAACTTTATCTCCATCCGACTCCGTATGCAAAAGTTATAATTTTTTCAAAAATATTATCACTGTCGGTTCGAAATCGAACCGGCAGTGATACTATTATCACTGCCGGTTCTCAACAAGAACCGGCAGTAATAGTCTCACCGACGGTTCGGATTCCGAATAGACAGTGATAATATTTTAAAAAATCATAACTTTTGCATACGGAGTCGGATGGAGACAAAGTTTATATGAAAATTGTAGCTCTCGATGAGATCTACAACTTTGTAGTTGACAACTTTTTTATTTGAAGTCATTTAGACGCCGAAATAATCGTTGACAACTTTTATCCCTTTGCATCCGAAAGTTTCAATGATTATTTGGATATCTAAATGACATCACATAAAAAAGTTGTCAACTAAAAAGTTGTAGATCTCGTCGAGAGCTACAATTTTCATATAAACTTTATCTCCATCCGACTTCGTATGCAAAAGTTATAATTTTTTCAAAAATATTATCACTGTCGGTTCGAAATCCGAACCGGCAGTAATAATAGTATCACTGCCGGTTCTTCTTAAGAACCGGCAGTAATAATCTCACCGACGGTTCGGATTCCAAATAGACCGTAATAATATTTTAAAAATCATAACTTTTACATACGAGTCGGATGAAGACAAAATTTATATGAAAATTGTAGCTCTCGATGAGATCTACAACTTTGTAGTTGAAACTTTTTTTATTTGAAGTAAGTTAGATGTCCAAATAATCGTTGACAACTTTTATACCTTCATATCCGAAAGTTTCAATGATTATTTGGAAATCTAAATGAGTTCAAATAAAAAAATTGTCAACTACAAAGTTGTAGATCTTATTGAGAGCTACAATTTTCATATAAATTTTGTCTCCATCCGACGCCGTATGCAAAAGTTATGATTTTTTCAAAAAATATTATCACTGCCGGTCCTTCTTAAAAACCGGCAGTAATAGTATTATTGCCGATTTAACTTATGAACCGGCAGTAAAAGTATTATCACTGCCGGTTCTAGCCGAACCGGCAGTGATAGACCGGTAAGAAAGAGGCTTTTTGTAGTAGTGTGTTGTGCTGATGGGTGCAGACCAGGGGGGAAAATATACAATTGTACAATTGTTATTAGAAAATTGTTCGGATCAAAGCATGCACCACCGCTCTGTATCGGCGTAGCCACAGGCGTTGTTGATGTTGTTCTGCAGGTCAGTCTCGCTCGCACCGGCCTCGGTGACACACCACTTGGAATTATCTCTTTAAAAAAAAGGGTAAAAGTAGGAAATACATTCAGACCCTAGCATATTAAATTAATGATGAAGAGAGGAATTACAGATGAAGGAAGGAAAAAGACGAAACAAAGAAATCAAACTAACAATTGTATCCAAACAAATTAAGATGAAGCAGCTGTGTTAAGTTACCTGCAGATTTGGAAAAGCCGTCAATGGTATTGGTCTCCAGGTTGAAGGAGGGATCTCTTGTGTTGTTGCATAGGTCTTGACATACTCCGTATGCTGAACTTGCCTCAGGGCCAAATCGTCCCCGGCAATGGAGGCGAGTAGCTCTAGGCTAAAAAATTGGATGATTTGGTTGTAGAATTTTCTGCAAACGTGTGAAACAATCTCCTCCCATTTCCATCATGTTCTTCCCCGTATGTCCTACTCCTCTTCGTCCCCTGAGATACGCGGTCAAGCAAAACTAGAAAGTTAAGTTGGGAATATTTCTTTTAGGAGGAAAGAAAAAAAAGTAGGAAAATATTCTAGACTCTAGCATCCGGATGAACAATGTAATGAACAAGAGGAAACAAAGAAAAAGAGTAACCAAACAAATTAGCACGAGTTTTAATTTACCTGCAGATATGAAAGAGTCGCTGATATTTGTCTCCAAGCTGTAGGGATCTCTTGTATACAATACGTACCATTTCTTTTTATTATCTCCATCATCTGCATAGGCCTTGACATGCTGGATATGGCTCAATTTGTCCCACTCAGGGCCACATTGCCCCACTACTATGGAACTCAGCAGAGCTAAGCTGCAGTCTAGCAGCAAATGCCTTGGCTTTACATCTCGCATGTAATCCGGGAGCATCTCCATGTCGTAGTCCTCCAGCATGAGTCTCTGGAGTGCAGGCACACCCTCTAGTACCTTCATCTTTGGGCAGCACATGACGACAAGCTTTTGCAATTTGGGGAGATTAGTGAGACTCTCCAGGTTAGGATTGTGTCGCACATCAAGCTCAACAAGAGAAGCAAAGTTCTCCAGGGAGTTTGTAGGATCGAGGCGCACTAAGAGGGGGGGTGAATTGGTGCAAACTAACAGCTAAAACTAATATTTTGTGTTTTTATTAATTCTGGAAATTAATAAAATAGTGACTAAACTGAACAAATCAATCTAGAATAATTGATCTAATACTATGGAAAAGAAATTAGATTAACCATGCATACTAGAGAGCAATTATATATGAAAGAACCAACCTTAATTAATCTCTGTAGTTTTGCTCTAATTTTCCTTTTAATCTCTCTCTCTCCTCTAAGCAACTTTACATCTCCAGAAACGCAATTCAAATTACCTTCGCGTGTACTGTAGCTCCACGGTTAGTGTAGCATCGCGCTACTGTAGTGGTGCGCTTACTGTAGCGCCGCGATGCTCTCTGTTTCTTCTTTCCTTCGCATGCTTCTGCAACTCCCAGCCGCCGATCTCTTTTCTTTTCTCTTCGGCCTCACTTTTTTTCACCGTGCGGCTCCTCCTTTTATTCTACGCGAGTGTGCCGTTTGACTCGGACACGACTCCAATCCGGCCAAGGAAAATCATCCGACACGGAATCTTCAACGTTTCCTTTCTCCACTCTAACAGGGATCTCCTCCCTCTCTGTTATACTTAACAAACCCTAATTTCTTAACCCTAATTGCCTGGCCCAATTACATAAGGCCCAATACATGCACACAGCCCAAAACTCATACATATCCATACGAACGGCCCACCTGCCGCTCTCGCATGATTCACTCGTCTGTACGGCCCACTGGCTGTCTCCTTTGCATTAGAATTTTCGAGAATAGCTATTTAGTATGTGAAATTGAAGGAATGTTCTTTGAACAGTAACCTTCAGCGGACGAGGTCAGCGGAATTTTTTTTAAATTTTTTGTGTAAATTCAACGGACTAGATCTACAGAATATGTTTTTTTTAATTTTTCACTATACCTAGCGGACCCAGTCCACTGGTTTTAATTTTTTTCGCGACGAGACGAACTTCGTTGTTTTATCGCGCGCGGTACTGTACACAGCGGATCCAGCGATGTCAGTGTGGAATTTGCGCGAGCAGCACTAGTATTTTAGTACTACTGCTAAAAACATTTCTTATTTACTTGGTGATCTTCAAGTACGTTTTGTTTTCCCAATCTTCGGTAGCCGTGCGTGATAAATAGATTACTGTGCATCAGCACACACCGGTCCCAGCTTCGCAGCAGTAGTACTAAAATACTCAGGATCCGATCCGCTGGATATTACTGTGTAAAAAAAAATTAAAACAGTATGTTGGACGTGGCAAAAAATAAAAAAAATTCATACGGATCTAATCTGCTGGATTCACTAAAAAAAATTTAAAAATTTTTCGCTATCTTCATCCGTTGAAGGCTACTGTTTGAGTGCTAAACGGCTATTTTCGAAAATTCTAACGCAAATAAGGCTAGAAAAGTAAAAAATTCTGTGCTCTGAAATGAAAGGGCAAGGCAAATGATGAAGAGGGAAGAAACCTCGACAACAATACGGTATTACAGACTCCACTTGACAATTTTCGAGCAACTTTCGTTGTCAAGCCTTTGTTTTTTAGCTGCTTGTCGATAAATATTGGTGGCTTATATATATCTTTTCTTTAGAATTTTAAAAAGTGTGCTAATGAATTATACTAGTGTTAAGATTTCTAATTTTACCAGAAGTAACATTCCTATTTATTTGTAGGAAACTAAAAAGACTATATTTCTAAAAATATTATAGCAATTGTATTTTTTTATTTTTTTATCCGACTAAAATTTTGAACCTCATTCTGACCAAAACCAGAGATCCTACCTCGCCCGGTCCGGCTGCATCGCCTGTTCCGCCGTAAGGCTTGCTTCGTCTGCAACGGAGCAGAGGGGAGAAGGCGGTGCCACCCCTGCCCCCTTTGTGTGCGGCCTTCTCACCGCCATCACGTCGTCTTCTCCCAGGGCAGTGATCATGTGTCGAGAAGATTACATACGGAACAGATGTATGTATAGGGACACCTCTTAACTAAACGTAGCTAGAATCGGAATTTTTGCCCCAACTTTCCTACTTTTGTAATTATTATTCGTTAGCAATAAAAAATAGGGAGAAACTAGCGCTCGGACGGCCGATTTCTGTTCATCCTATCGGACGCCTTTTGCAACATTTTCTGTCAATGCGTGAAACATTTTTTTTGAATGCTTGCAACATCCGCCATCAGAGCGAATTTTACCGCTTGTCGAAGGAAAATGTTGCACGCGTTATAACAAAATGTTGCACGTGAAGGAAAAAAATGTTGCTGTGAAGGTACGGATTCAACAGCAGCTTTGTCGAGCTCGTCTGCAAGAGCTCGGCCGAAAAGGCCCGACCTCGCCGCAAGGGTCGGCCATAACTTCGGCGACAGACGAGGCGCCGCCTCGATCGAGGAGCTTGAGCGTCCCAATGAAGTTCCAATCTTCTCACGCTCCTCTCGCCGGAGAGCGGTTATAGTTTGGTTGATGGCGACTTGGGCCATCCGGCGAGCATCTTCGGGGGTCTTCGGACTACGCTCCCCCGCCTCCACGCTTGTTCCATGGCTAGCAGCTTTAGAACAAACTGATCACGCAGTGGCGGAGAAGGCGAAAACAGGGATGTGGAGCTTCCATACTCGGGGACCGCATTCGAATGAGCGAATGCTCGGTATGTCCTGCAGCAACGGACACCATGCCTCCAAAGTTTTGAAATTCTTTTGAATGAGCGAAGCTTTCGGGCCCCACGGTGGGCGCCAGCTGTCGACAATCGGGATCGCCTGACCGCAAAAGTGAAGAGGGGTGAATCATGTATGCGGGACCCAAAACGTGATTCGCTCACCGAAGGAGTTTGATCGCTACTTCGTTGGTCGGGAGGAGAGAAAAAAGGGCAGGACACGGAGAGTTATATTGGTTTGAGCCCCTGTGAAGGTAAAAGCTCTACTCTAGTCTTCCCCTGAGGCAAGGAATTTACTATGCTTGAGTACAAGAGTTCGCTCTCTAGCCTGAACTCTGGTGAATCCTATGTTAATGTGTCTATTGCCTTGTTGCTGGAACTGCCTTCTTCTGCTGATCTGCTTCAGAGGGTTTTATACCCCTCCCGGCCGTTACCAAAAATGGTTGGGAGAGATTTCCGGAGTAGTGATATGGTGCGCACTGAAGATGGGTTGTAACCGTTCCGGATCTGATGCCCACATCTGCCTTAACTCTAGCATTCACGGTCTTGGTAACCGTCGAGTAAGCGCACGTCCTGTAACTTGGGATAAACTCCCCCGAGCGGGAATTGAATCTTACCCCCAAGGTCGAGGTCGTGCGGGAGCTGAGTCCTTGCCCCACCAAGCTCGAGGTCGTGCGGGGAACCGCGTAGCCTAGGTCGTGATAGAAGACTTCGCGGCTCAACCCCAAGCTAGGGGCCCTGTTGACCAAGCGTTGACCTGTCAGAGATTTCTCAGTCCCCGACAATAGGGATCAAATAGATAACCAGCATCCGTATATCCTACTATGGTTAAGTCTTGGTTCTTCTGGAAAAATAATCCAAGATCTTGAATACCTTGGAGGTATATGAGTAAAGTTTTGACATCAGCCCAATGTCTTCTGGTTGGGGCTACACTATATCTTGCTAACAAATTTACTGCGAATGCAATATCAAACATTGTGCATTTTGTAAGATACATAAGTGCTCCAATAACATTTAAATATGGGACTTCAGGTTCTAAGACTTCCTCATTTTTCATCCTTAGTTCGACAAAGGGTATTTATCCACATCAAGGGATCTTACGACCATAGGATTTTTTAAAGGATGTGATTTATCCATATTAAATCTTTCCAATACCTCCTTGGTATAGATAGACTAGTGTACCAAAATTCCTTCTGGGAAATGCTCTAGCTACAGGCCTAAGCAATATTTGATTTTATCTAAATCTTTCATCTTAAAACTCCGTCATGAGGTAAGCACTTGCTTCCTTTATCTCCTCTATGGTTCTGATGATATTCAGATCATCGACATAAAACCGAGATAATACAAAATCCATTATGTGATTTCTTTATAAACACACAGGAGCAATATTCCTTCTTCAACTCACTAAGTTGTTTATACCACATTCTCCCTAACTGTTTTAATCCGTATAGCGATCTCTGCAGTTTGACACTATACACATGTTACGATTATTAGGATCTAGAATTTTAAGTCCTTCAGAGATTCTTATATAAATATCCGTATAGCAGAGGAGAGTGTCGATCGACATGAGTTACGACGGCGAGCGCTCATCGGGCAGCAAGGAGACGGCGGTAGCACCCATGTAAAACGCTGATTTTGTTGCTGAGAGCAGCTTGGAGCCATCAGAGAAGGAATTTGCCGACGGCAAAAGCATTTCAGAGCCATCCAATCCGGAGAAGGCTCGGCTGATTTCTGGGGTTTCTGTAACCAAGTAACATAGAATAGGAAAAGAAGAAAATAAAAAACAAGAGTGGCCAGTAGCTCAGTTGGTTCAAGCGTTTTTCTTGTGAGGAGGTTATGGATTCAAGTCCCTTGGTTGCAATTACGTTGCTTGTATCTGGTCAAATTTTTTGAAAATTTTTCCAACAAGTGCTAAGCAAGGGACTGAGGAGTTCGCCAAGGCGGCAAGAAAAAAAAGAAGAAAAAAAATTCCAACACCGTTCGTGCTCGGCTCACTTGTTGTAGCCCTCCTCCATCCCGCCGCCGTCGCTGCGCACCAAGACGCACCACACAACGGCGGCTTCAGTCTGCGCCTGGTCCCCAGTACCGGCTGGAACAGCACCATTCGAGTCGACGGCGATGGCTTCCTGCACCTGGACTAGGCCGAGTGCGCCACCGCGCTGCGCTCGCACGTGTGCGCGCCGAAAGGGCTCCCGTCCAGCGTCGGAACGGGCCAAGGCGCCCATCACACCTACGTCCTCGCGCTGGACACGACCAGCAGCCTGACGTGGATGCAGTGCGTGCTGTTCATCCATCCGTTCCCGTAGGCGCCGGCGCCATTCTACCCGGCCACCTCGCCGTCGTTCTGCCCCGTCACGTCCCGCCCGTGAGTCCCTTGTGCCTGCCGCCGAACCCTCAGCAGCCATCCAGGTATACTAGGTGCGAGTTCCACGCCACCCACATCGACGGCGCTGACGTATCTGGCGTCCTCGGCCACTACAACGGGGGCACCGCGGCGGCGGAGGTGCTCGGCCATGTCTTGGGCTGCGAGGCATAGCAGCGCGGGGTTCTACTTAATTATTTTGTTAATTATGTTAAACCCAAATTTGGACCTGGTAATCTGCCGATTTATGATCCAACATGAACGATGCCTACATGAAAAGCTTTCTGGCCCATCAAGACCCATATGAAGAAATTCTCGGCATCAAACTGCCCACAGCGAAGAACTTTTCGGCCCATACAGAGAATTTTGCCCATTTAGGCCCAATCGAAGAATTGGCCCATGATGTCTACACGAAGGACATCTCGGCGCATCTAGGCCCACCACTGTCAGGAATTCTCGGCCTGTTATAACTCACATCGGAGAAGTTTTCAACCGATTAATGAACACTTAGGCCCGTGAAGTGATTCTCTGAAATGATTTAGGAGCTGGGAGCTGAAAAAAGCTGCTTCTCCTGATTCACTCCCAACAAAGAGTCGGTTTCCATAGAGTTTATCCTATGGATTTGTTAGAGAATCACTTTCAATGACAGTAATCACTTCTCTCAGAGAATCACTTCTAACAGAGAATCAGAATCAGAGGGAGCTCTACCAAACAGGCCCTTACTCTTCCCTTATAGGCACATACCGAGCGCGACCATCCTTCTCTGTTGGGCTCATCTAGTGCAAAATTGATCCGACTTGCACCCGCTTCACGCTCCTATATCGAACATTATTTAAAATAACATTATTCGTCCCAAAGTCTTTAAATTGTGCTAACGAATGGCGTAATGCACAAGGGCAAAATGTTCTCTTTTATTTTCTGAAGAAGCAATAGGCATTCAGTTTCACTGACCTATCAATATAATCGACTGCGCTCCTCCATTTTTCGATGAGTTATCAAGGCAGTCCTAACCTTTCACCTTTTTTTTTAGATAATGAAATACAAAATTCCGGCTTCTTCCCTTTTAGGGAATCAGACCAAACTTATTACAGAATGTCAAGCAAAATTTAAATGCAAGAAGTTTAACCAAATCAACTAGCGTAATACCCAATCCTAAACACAAAAGGCCAACCGAACGAAGTAAATAACTCCAAAGCCACAGTCTCCACCGACGACACACATCTAAGAGACATGCTTGGGTGACTTCACACCGCTGTAATTTGGCCCAAGTTCAAGCCAATGTGTTCCTCTGAATAAGACACGCAATAGAGATTTAGGAAAGCGCTTGTCAAAAACAAAGATCATTTCTAGTTAGCCATAAGGCCCAAAGAAATTCCTAAGCAACCTCAGTAAGTAAAAGTAACCTTGGGCAATCCTCCTCGCTTCACCCACCCATTAAATAAATGATGAATAGAGACAGGAGATGGAATACCCAAAGTTACATATACAAGTCGCCAAAGGAATTTAGCATAACAACAATAGATGAAAATATGATGAATAGTTTCAGGAGAACTGCAGAACCGCAGATTTATCCCCATGCCGCTTACGCTTCATCAAATTATCTTTAGTCAATATCACTCCTTTCTTAATATACCACAGGAAAATTTTGATCTTCAAAGGTAACCTCGTAAGCCAAATTTCCTGTGATACTTTAATACCATTGTTAACCAAGTATCTGTACATTGATTTAACAGAGAAGATACCATTATTGGTAAGATGCCACTTGAAACTATCAGTCCCCCCTAATAAACTAGCACTCATCATTCGCGCTACTATAATCCCCCAGTCTCTAAGGTTATTCCCCATTAAAGATCTCCTAAAAGATACATTCAGTGGGAAAGCCCCAAAGACTTCATGAAAGTGCATCTAGGCACTTATGTTATTTTGGTGATTAATGACAAACGCATATAATGACAATCTATGTAATTGAGTAAATGCTTAACTTAGTGCTTAACAAATGACAAACCTCTAATATGATTATATTGCTATGAGACTAACATGTTTATTGCTAAGTTGAGTATTAGTCTCATCCATTTAGAGGAAAATCAAGTGGAATGGTTAAGCAAAGTTAAGGTATGCAATTTTGGTATCTATTCTATATTTGTTATTGCATTCCTTTTGTGCAAATGCATAGTGAACTCCAAGTAACATGTTGATTATATATATGCACATTGTTTCATGTCATATTTATTTGTGCATATATATTCATTTGAGTTCATTATGTGCTTTGCTTTTAGTATGCATGTATTAACTAGAGTTAAACTTCACATTGCTATAGATTGACTTGGTGCATGTATGTCTTAGTTGTGTATCTTCTCATGCACCTCTCTTAGTGAAGTTTAATCTAGAGTTGGATCACATATTTACTCTTATTTCAAATATTATTTGCACATGTACAATTCATGTATATTCCATCATGTGCTTCATTTAAGTAAAGACTGTGATCCTTGCCATGATTTAATTGATTCATCGATCGGCAATTATCTCTCTAGTGCATATAGATCAATTACATATTCATCATGATGCACTTAGTAGAGAACATTTATTATGTCAAGTGTTTCCATTTATATTATGCTTCTTTATATGAAACACTTGTGGTACTTAATTGCTCACAAATATCAATTTATTCACATCTATTGAGCTTTTGGGACTAATGTCTTTCATGAGTGACTTGAAAAGAATTAGGTCCGTGTGTGTATGATGACCAAGATATCTTGGAGTATGATCGTTAAGCGAGGTCAACAAGAGGCGGTGTCACCAAGAGTTGAGGACTAAGTCAAGATCGACTTGGCGTGGAGATCGTCAGAGAGGATGATCAAGTCAAGGTTGATAGGACGAGAGTCTCATGAGGTGAATCGAGTCAAGTTAGACAAGGCGAAGATGTCATCAACTATAAGGTGAAGGTCTTCATGCACCGGCGTTAAGAAAGAAGACGGCAAGTAACTATTTCCAGACTTGTATTATCTTTGATTTAATTTGTGTCTAAGGATTGCCGTACTATTAAGAGGGATGCTCCGTCGAATGACTTTTAGATGTGTCAAGTGCTCAAATGATTCATCCTTGTGAAATTTAGAGAAAGAGTAGTGTTGGTGGTGCCGGAATGTGAGAATTGTAGGTCTCCTTGGACTCTTGGTGAAATCTGGATTTATCCTTTGAGAGTTGGGTAGTGAGACCTTGTTGGTTGTGTAGCCCTTGTTCTTAGCTTTCAATAGAGTCCAAAAACACTTAAATCGGAGTCCGAATCAAAAGTTATGCTCGTTTTGTCGGGTTGTTGAGTCAAGTCCGGACACTCCGGACTAAATGTCCGGACACTCCGAACTAAATGTCCGGACACTCCGAACTAAATGTCCGGATAGTCCGGACTGTGCGCAGTTCAAACGGCTAGTTTTTTGGGGACTTCTATTTAAAGCCCCCTCTTGGGTAGCCGTTGCAACAGAGTTTTTGGGGTGGTTCCTTGGTCCTTTGGGGTGTATTCTTGGTGATCTTAAGCTCCCAAAAGCCCCTCTAACCCTAGATCTTAGTGATCCCCTTTTGAGTGAAGGGTTGGGTGTGAGAGAGGGTAGTGCTCGGGTTGAGTGTGATTTGAGTTGTTGAGCACTTGATTGCATCTCTAAGCTTGTTCTTCGTGAGCATTTGTTACTCTTGGAGGTTGAGGACTCCTAGACGGCTAGGAGGTCGCCTACGAGCCACCGGTTCTTCGTGTGGTTGGCCGTAGGACGTTTGTGAAGGTGGGATTCCGCCTCCGCAAGGGAAGGAATCAAGAAGTGAAGACCGGCGAGTGCATTTGTGCAACACCGGGAGGAAGAGGGTTGAAAGAGACCCCGGCTCAAGCGTCAAAGGAGTTGAAACCGGCGAGTGCATTTGTGCAACACCGGGAGTAAGCGGGTTGAAAGAGACCCCGACTCAAGTGTGACGGAGCCGCCTCAACGGAGACGTAGGATCCCCTCAAGGATCCGAACTTCGGGTGAAAAATCATCGTCTCCAAGTTTGCCTTTCATTCTTGCTTACTTTTGTTCTTGCTTTAGTATTTGATTTTGAATCTTGAAATTGCCCGATCTATTTGATTATTGAGTTTCTCGCTAGGCATCTACTTGATCTAGGTTCCTGCTAGTATTTATCATCTTTGTGTTCAAGTAGATTGTTTAAAAGTTGGAGAAATTTCAAATTTCATCCCGAGGTACCCAATCCGAGTATCCGGACATTTAACCGGAGACTCGGACATTTATACCGAGTATCCGGAGTAAAAGTCCGAGAGTCCGGCTATACCCTCGCCATTCAAAGTCTCCAATCCGAGTGTCCGAACCTAAAACCCGGATAGTCCGGACATTTATACTGAGTATCCGGATAAAATCCGGACACTCGGATGAAAACTTTGGGTGTTTTATTTCGCGCTTGTTAAATTGTAAAAGTTTAATTCGCCTATTCACCCCCCCTCTAGGCGACATCACCTGTCCTTTCACTTCAGCCACCGTTGCATGTTTCTTCCTAACAATATTAAACAAGGAAGGGAACTGCGCTTTCAAGGTAGAATTGCCCAACCAAGTATCTTCCCAAAACCTAACTTGGGATCCATCCCTTAAAATATAAGACCCTAAGCTTAGGAATTGAGGTTTGACCCCCATTAGACTGCTCCAAAAATGGGAGTCACCTGGTTGCTTCTCCACCTGGCTTAAAGTTTTGCCTTTTAAATATTTATTTTGAAGTAATTGCTGCCACATCCCTTGCTCATTACACAGTTTGAACAACCACTTGCTCAACAGTTCCTATTTTGGATACCTAGGTTAAGGATCCCAATACCGCCTTTGATCTTTAGGTTGACAAAGGAGATCCCATCGCAAGCCGATATTTCTTCCTGTGTTGGTCGTTTTGCCAAAAGAAACGAGACCTATAATAATCCAATTTCTTCAGGACTCCCGTAGAAATCTGAAAAAAGGACATCATAAACATTGGCAAACTAGACAACACTGAGTTAATCAGCACCAATCTCCCTCCAACCGATAATAACTTTCCCTTCCAACCACTTAATCTTTTCTCGAATCTGTCCTCAATCATCCTCCAATCAGAATTTCTCAACCTTCTATAATGCATTGGAATCCCCAAGTATCTAAACGGAAAAGTAACTAACTTACATCCAAACAACTCTGAATATGTTGCCTCATGATCCTTTGCATTACCAAAGCAAAAAAATTCACTTTTTTGAAAGTTAATCTTAAGTCCTGATAGTTGTTCAAATGCACATAATAACAATTTCATATTCTTCGCTCCTTCGAAATCATGGTCCATGAAAATTACTGTATCATCAGCATACTGAAGAATAGATAGGCCCTCATCAACCAGATGAGGAATCACACCTTTGATTTGAACATCTTCTTTTGCTCTCGCCAAGATGATAGCCAACATATCCACTACAAAATTAAAGAGTATGGGGGACAGTGGATCACCCTGTCGGAGCCCTTTCTGAGTTTGGAAATAAGCTCCCAATTGCTCATTTACTTGAATACCAACATTCCCTCCTTGGACAAAAGACTTAACCCAATCGCACCAAATAGTAGAAAAGCCTTTCATTCTCAATGTCTGCTGCAGAAAATTCCACCGGACTTTATCATAAGCCTTCTCAAAATCAATCTTAAAAATCACTCCATTACGCTTTCTCTTATGCAATTCATACAAAGTTTCACCTTAGCTGATGTCTATAGAATTAATTACGCTGCTAACTAAGCAAAAATCTGATGTGGCATAGGAATTAAGGAAATGAGAAAAGGAAAAACAAAGAAACCGTGTCTCATACAAGAAACTGGGTCGGCGCGGGCATCAAGACGGAAGAAATGATCAAAATCGGGGTTGGACGTTTCTGCACGCTGATCAAGGTGTGTTTGTAGTGCATGTATTGGTTTATTGATCTCTCTCTCCTCTAGACACTGCTTATGGGAACTATAAGTTAAAAAACTATGCATTGGTTTATTGCTCTATCTCTCCTTTAGATACTGCTTATAGAAATCATGAGTTGGGACTGCTCTAAGTAAGTAGTCGAGTAATGGATAGTCAGTCCACCAGTGTAAAAGCTAGCTAGCTAGTGGCTGCAAATACGTTACGTACGGTAAATGCTTCTTCTTCCTTATCCCCTGGCATTCCATCAGTTGGAACATGCATGTACAATGCAATGACCGCGTGTACAATGCAATGCAATGACCGCGTGTACGTAGACACGCCTCACAGACTGCATATTAATGTTCCGCACAAAGACCCAGGCAAGATGATGCTTACAGACCTATCTATTATATATTAAAAACTCACGAGAGCAGTTAAGAAAAAAGAAAAATAGATTATAAATTCTCACAAAAAAATAAACATCTAGCTTTTAATCTGGTGGACCCTAATTACAAAAATTGTCATATCTTTCTAACAAAAAAGATGAATATACTAGAAATTTTCACAAAAAAACAAAACATTTGTCCCTTAATCTAGTGAACCCTAATTAAATTGAACTATAAGAGCTATTGGATATTATTATTTAAAGAAAAACATATAATCGTCCATCTAGCGGAACTGAGTTATAATAGCTTAAATTGAAAGAAAGAGTCCTTACCATGTACAATAAAAAATAACAAAAATTCAGAATAAAAAAAAAGAAAGTGACCATTCCAAGTACAATAAAAATAACAAAAATCATGTAAGCTCCTTGCCTAGTTAAATGCTGTTTATTCGTTTTACACTTTTACAGACAACAGTGAAAATTGGTTATATTTTGTAATAAATCCATTGTCATTCCTGCAAAAAAAGGCAAATCCGTTATCTACAAACTTATGTTGATATTGCACAAAGGAAAGAATAATCTCTAATCAGTTCCTTGCTGCAAGTCTTGTCTAGCTAGCCTTTCGTAATCTTAATATGTCATACCAGTCCTTGTATTGTATTGAATAATTCCCATTGCAATTCTGCTTTTAGTCTCCTATTAGCACTTGCTTCTTTGTGCAACTCTCCAGCATCCAGTGCAAAAAGTTTTAAGATCAGATCTTTGAAGGTGAAGGAGGATCTTGATAGTGCTGGGCTTTCACTACTACAGAACGGCACATTACTATCGCTTTATCTGTGTCGGTTCTTAAGTTTTCAGGAAACAACGATTGTGATAGATAACTTCGGACGGGGTGTTAGTAATAATCACTATCGGTTCTGAGATTATAGTGATTGTGATATGGACTCGACATATCTCAATCGGTTCTCAACTAACAAGCGATAGTGATATGGACAGTCATCTCTATCGGTTCCAAGAAAATAAGCGATAGTAATGATCACGTATACATCACTATCGGTTCTTTTTATAGAAGTGATAGTGATGTGGGTATACATCACTATCGGTTCCAAGAAAAGAAAGCGATAGTGATGTTCACGTGATCATCACTATCGCTTTATGGAAAGAACCGATAGTGATAAACGGAAATCACTATCATTTGTTTAGTTGAGAACCGATTGTGATGTGCCTCGCTAGGTTATATATACCACTCGGGAACAAGATCTCTGTTGTTGTTCCAGAGGAGATTTCTCCGCCGCCAGTCAAGAAAACAGCTCATATTCTGTGCTTGGAAGCAATACTTGGATGATAAAATTTGAAGTCCTCAAGGATAGGTGTTAAGAGGGCAAATTTGAAGCCTTATCTTGAGGAGATTCCTTCTTTTTACCCTCGCTTGCTTTTTTTCTTCAAAATGTGAGCAATCCGCCTTTAAATTAAACCCTTCAATTTTGCACTAGGTAATTTTGATACATCGTGAATAAAGTTTAAGTTGCAATCGAATTGAGTATATGCTATCGATTTCACACTCTCTATTAATTTGTCAAGCACACATCTATTTAATTATTGTAGTGCTCTTGTTAATATGGAATTATTGTTAATTTCTATCATGTGATAAATGCTAGAGTTTAGGCTTGGAACCTCGTCTCTGCTCGAGGATGCTTGTTTATAAATATGCGAACAAAATGGCATATTTATAAGTGAGCGATCTCGAATTGTCCACGTTTTTAATTGATAGTTGAGGATATGTGGTTTGGGCAAATTCTCGAGTGTGTTGTACAACTCAGAGTAGATTTGATCACCGTCTCGGTGTTCTCCATATACACACCCTCTTGACCTGTTGTCGAGACGTGTATATGGAGAAAACGGGAGATGTCAAATTTTCTCTCGAGTTGTACAACAACTTAGGAACTTTCCGAACCACATATCCTCGAATGATTAGGACCTAACCTATTTAGAGATTAGGAGTCATCGTTGGTACCCTTGTTTTGTTTTGTTGTAGTCAAAAGATTTGCAAGTACTACAAGAGCTATATAATTAGATTATTTGATATCATTGTTGATGTTAAAAATGTAGGTCTCCTATGTAAGGAATTCAAAGCACTAAACCGGAGAAGAATCTAGATATCGATCGGGAGTACATATTTTATATATCTTGGAACTCGTCCTCTATTTCGCAAAGGTAATATTACTTGAAATGATGTCTCAATATTTCAAATAGCTAGCTAGGTGTCTCAATATTTATTGTGCGAAGTTTAATTACAGATGGACCGTAAGGAATGGATGTATCGTAAAAGTCGTTTGAGTGCTGAATTTCAGAGGGTGTTAAGGAGTTCAAAAAATTGCGAAGAGGACATTGTGAGGAGGGTGTAAACTTCATATATTGTCCTTGCATTGATTGCACCAATCGAGAAGATTTAACAACTCGGCTCAAATCGAGGACCACCTGATTCGACGTGGCTTTGTGAGGAATTACACGTGTTGGATCCATCACGGCGAGACAGGTGGTACCCTTCCGGTGTGCAACGAAGATACGGTGGAACCGGATGACGAGTTGCAGCATGATATGTTTGAGGATGAGAATTTGGAGCAAATGTTGCGGGATGTGGAGGGTAATTACACGGAAAGAGAGTTCGAAAAGTTTAAAAGCTTGATGGAAGACGATGCCAAACCGCTGTTCACAGGTTGCAAAGCGGAATACACCAAGTTGGGTTCGGTCCTTGCATTGTTCGAACTAAAGGCAAAACACCGTTGGACAGATACAAGTTTCAATGCACTTCTAGTTCTTCTATCGGATGTGCTTCCAGAAGGAAACGAGTTGCCAACAAGCATTTATGAAGCGAAGAAGCTACTGTGTCCCATGGGAATGGAAATAGAAAGGATACATGCATGTCCTAATGATTGCATCTTGTACCGTAACGCATATCAGGAGCTGCACGTTTGTCCAGTGTGCAGTGTGCCCCGGTACAAACAAAAGGAGAAGCGTAACGACAAGAAGCGTAAGAGCCGAGGCAACGATGGTGAAGAGGTCACTAAAGGTGCACCGGCCAAGGTATTGTGGTACTTGCCCATCATTCCCCGTCTTGAGCGGTTGTTTGCAAATCCCAGAGAGGCAAAATTGTTGTGTTGGCATTATGAGTCTCGAAAGGAAGATGGCAAGCTGAGACACCCTGCTGATTCGGCTCAATGGAGAAACATCGATTGGAAACATGAGGAGTTTGGTGCCGAAATGAGGAACATAAGGTTTGGGTTGAGTACCGATGGAATGAATCCGTTTGGTAACATGAGCAGCCGTCCACAAAGACGTGGCCGCTTCATTGTGTATCTACAACCTCCTCCTTGGTTGTGCATGAAGCGGAAGTATATCATGATGTCCTTGCTAATCTCTGGACCCAAACAGTAGGAAATGATATTGATGTGTACCTTGCACCATTGATCGAGGATTTGGTACAATTGTGGAATGAGGGGTCGTGGTGTGGGATGCATACAAAGAGAGTATTTCACCCTCGAGCTATGGTATTTTGTACCATAAATGATTTCGCGCTTGGTAATTTGGCGGGTACAAGATCTGAAAGGAGCCAAAGCGTGTCCTATCTCGTGAAGAGGAGCGAGAGCCTATGGCTACCGAATTCCAAGAAAACCGTGTATATGGGTCACCGAGGTTTCTACCTCGAAGTCATCGACACCGTAAAATGGATGACAAATTTGATGGGAAGAGGGAAGTCCGTTCGGCCCCGCAGCCTATGAGTGGAAGGCAAGTATATTCACGTGTGGAGGATATTGAACTTCAGTACGGAAAGAGTCGTAAATCTGTTCGTACTAGGACAATTTGGAAGAAGAGGTCCATATTTTGGGACTTGCCGTACTGGAAGGAGTTAGATGTCCGACATTGTATTGATGTCATGCACGTTGAGAAGAATGTCTGCGACAATTTGGTTGGTATCCTGCTGAACATACCTGGGAAGACCAAGGATGGTGTGAATGCTCGTCGCGACATGGCCTACATGGGAATCAGGCCCAGGCTTGCAGTGATAGAGGAGGATGGGAAAGGTCCGTACATCCCCGCTGCATGCTACACCCTGTCCAAGAAGGAGAAAGAAGATCTCTGCAAATGTCTCCAAGGTATTAAAGTTCCATCTGGCTACTCCGCAAACATTAAGAAGCTGGTGTCCATGGATGATTTGAAGTTGTTGGGCATGAAGTCCCACGACTGCCATGTCTTGATGACCCAAATGCTCCCAGTTGCTATCAGAAATATTCTGCCTGAGGATGTCAGGTTTGCAATCACGAAGCTCTGTTATTTCTTCAATGCGATCTCCTGCAAAGTTATTGACCCTGATATGCTAGACAACTTACAGAGTGAGGTGGTGCAGACTCTATGTCAGCTTGAGATGCATTTCCCACCATCGTTCTTCGACGTCATGGTCCATCTTGTTGTTCACCTTGTCAGAGAGATTAAGATATGTGGCCCCGCATTCTTACGTTACATGTATCCGTTCGAGAGGTACATGGGTATATTAAAGTCCTACGTGAGGAATCGGTCGAAACCTGAGGGTAGTATTGTGGAAGGTTATGGGACTGAAGAGGTTATTGAGTTCTGCGTGGACTATCTCGGGAGAAGACAAGCAATCGGTGTTCCTCTATCTCGCCATGAGGGCAGACTATCTGGCAAAGGAACTGTTGGGGCGAAACTAACGAGGCCACAGTTTGATATGTATTGCAAAGCGCATCTGACAGATCTTGCGCAAAGACAAAGATGAAGTTGCGAGGTATATCGAAAAGACAAGTCGATTTTACGAGAAGAGAATCCACATATGGATGAGCTTTCCATCATGCGAGAACACAACGATAGATTTCTAACATGGTTCAAACAGGAGGCAGAGGTCTCTGTTAGTGATACTATCAAATGGTTGGCTGACGGACCTAGATTTAATGTACAGACATGGCAGGGGTACGATATTAATGGGTACACCTTTTACACTGAAAGTCAGGATGCGAAGAGTACTGTTCAAAACAGCGGTGTCAGCATAGATGCTTTGTCCGATGAACATCACTGGAAAGGAGGATCCTCAATGGCAATGAACTCTTATTACGGGGTGATCGAAGAAATTTGGGAGCTCGATTACGGAATATACCAGATTCCATTGTTCCGATGTAAGTGGGTGGGACTTCCACATGGAGTGAAGGTCGACAAGAGAGGTTTTACTCTTGTGGATCTCAACAGACTCGCCTATAAAGATGACCCATTCGTACTTGCGAAGCAAGCAAATCAAGTCTTCTATGTGCGTGATCCGGCCAATCCGAGGTTGCACGTCGTCCTTTATGGTAAGCGGCGGATCGTTGGTGTCGAAAATGTCATAGATGAAGAAGAATACGACCAATTCGATGAAATACCTCCGTTTGCGGATGGGGCTGTTTTAGCGGTGACAACGACACACATGGAAGAAAATATATGCGTGTAGATCATCAAGAAGGGTTATATTGTAAATAAAAGGAGTACATCATTGTATCGCTTGATATGTGTTTGCAAAGGTTATGTGTACGTATGAAACTTTCTCAAATTTTGTCAATGCATTGTGGTATGTAGCTACTTAATGGAATAAAAAGAAGGCACTCTACATCAAATCATTTCTGGGAATTTTCAGAATACTTGGACTTTATTTGAGAAAGATTTGACTTTTCTACTCTTTGACCAAAAAGTATGCCTACAAAGTGAATTTGGGCTTCATTTTCAATGCTTACTCATTTTGCCAAAATCCTTTTTAGAAAAGATCAGAGTATCACAAAGTATGTTTCGCAAACTTTCAAATAATTCCAACTATGTGTGCAAAAGATATGGCCTTTTCACTCTTTGATCGATATCTCAGTAAATCAGATTGTATGGTTTGTCAGGAAAACAAACAGTGCCTATATTTGTATCGGTTCTTATTCGAAAGCGACACATATACATAATCATTTGTATCGGTTTTGTAATAAAACTGATAGTAATATTATCCTTCAGTTGTATCGGTTTTACTTTAGAACCGATAGAAATATCACTCCTAGGGTTTTCCTTAGTACAAGTATTTCTATCGGTTTTACTTTAGAACCGATAGAAATATCACTCCTAGGGTTTTCCTTAGTACAAGTATTTCTATCGGTTTTCTTTTACAAACCCGATAGAGATATTTATAATTGTATCGGTTTTAGTTGAAAACCGATAGGAATATGCTCGATATTTCTATCGGTGTTTTTGGAAAACCGATAGTAATGAGGAGAGTGAACAATTTACTCGCGCTCCTCCATTTTTTGCCCTAGCTCCCCGCCCTCTGAATTGCTCCCCGACCACGATTTCTTCGCCTCCACCGCCAACGCCGCCGACTCCTCCCCATTGCCGAATCGCCGTGCACTCCTTCCTCCTCTCCTCCTCACTTGTGCACTCCTTCCCCGCCACGACTCCCCCCGCCGTCGACTCCTCCCCGCACGACTCTTCCCCACGTGAGACTCTTCCCCACGCCGAAGTCGCCCCCGCCGACTCCTCCCCATGCCGACTCTTCTTCCCCACGCCGTCGACTCCTCCCGCCGACTCCTCCCATGGCCGACTCTTATTCCCCACGCCGACTCCTCCCCGCCGAAAGTCTTTGTTACATTGTAAGTTTTTCAGAATCTGCATTTGTTTCTTCTTTGGTGGAGGGAGAGGTATTGCTCTGTGATGATAATAGGGTAACTAATGATAGAGACAATTTGTCCTGTGAATGAGGCCTTAAACCGTAGACTTGCATGCTTTAGAAGTTTTGATTCAATCAACGCATGAAAGTCTGAAGTACTGCTTAGTTCAATTTGTTCATCCGTGATTAAGTTAATATGTTCCGAAGAGACTCAATTTGGCTCGGCTAGCTTTGTGATCTATCGCAGTGACTTCTTTAGTTCAATTAACTCGCTTGATCGTAATTGTGTCGATGAAGTAATCATTTATTGTTGATTTTTCTATCGATTAATTCAATTGTTAACATAGTGGGTGATCACAGATTAGCTTTGTTGTTCGGTTGGTATATTTGATATATCTTGATCGATTATATATATATTGTTCGAACTCAACTCGTTAGTTAAGACTTCAATAGCGTTGACTTTTATTGTCAATTCTTGTTGTGCATGATAAGGTAGTAAGGGTTTGAGGCCTTATTTACTAAATTGATTGTTTTGCCGATTTGTGATTGTAGTTGAAGGTTTATAACCTTCAAATATACCCAAAATCTGAGAGCAATCATTCATAAATACTCCAAATTGCCATAGTAGACATGATTCTTCTCATGAATGCTATAGTCGCATAATTTATTTCGTCTTCTCAATTATGTCAAGATGGTCATTTTTGAATCATGTATATGAACTCATCTTGTTATATGGAATAATAATTAAAAACTTGCTCTTATACTCGCTTCTCTTCTTTCAATCCGGTCAATACCCAATATCAATAGATTAATAGACTATCCTATCACTTTATATGATTCTCGAATTCGATTTTTCTCTATGCTTGGTGTATCTCTTGGATAGTCTGGTATTTTACAAAGTTAGCCATCGCAAAAGTATTCATACATTTCTATATAGCATAATCTTTTCATATGCAATTGATTGCTTGTTCATATATGCAAATGATGGCTTGTAGCAACTTTTGAGTATGCCATTGGTATAGTTATTTCAATCTTAATTGCATATTACTTTTTTATCTCAAAGATATGTTAGAGTTTAGGTTATGTAACCTCGTCTCCCGTTCGAGAGTGTTTAATTATAAATATGCCGAATAGCATATTTATAAGCAAGCGATCTCGAATTGTCCACGTTTTTGGGCAGTTAGAGATATGGTTCGGGCAAGTTCTGAGTGTTGTACAACTCACGAGTAGATTTCGTAGCGTCTCCCAATTGTTCTCCTGATACACACCCTCTTGACTTGTTGTCGAGACGTATCCGGAGAACAATGAGATGTCGCCAAATTTTCTCTCGAGTAGTACAACGGCTTAGAACTTGTCTCAACCACATATCCTCGAATGGGATTAGGACCAAACCTATTTAGAGGTTAGGAGTCATCGTTGAAGATCATTCGTTTCTCTGTTTGTTGTCAATGAGCTGTTGCTTTACATGATTTATTGTCAACTTCACATAATTGCTACTAATTGCTTTATCTCATGTCAAATATATGACCATGTCGATAAGAAAACCGAAAATATCGCAACTAGAGAGCATCGACTCATCGCTGAATGTAACCAATTAGCTGCTCTGAGGGCCGAGCGAACTTCAAGTGTCGAGCCGAGCCAACTTCCAAGTGTCGAGGGGCCGAGCGAACTTCCAAGTGTCGAGCCGAGCCAACTTCCAAGTGTCGAGGGGCCGAGTAAGGTGAGGAAGGCCCGAGGACCGAGTAAAGGGGCCACAGGAGAACACCGCAGTTCTCGATTCAATGCCACGGGTTTGCACGGTCCTCCTAAGTACAAGGGCGATACCGCCATTCCTCGGCCAATTGGTGAGGAGAGGGTTGCCATAACGGTTAAGGACCGGAGAAAGGAGGTCGGCGCCGAAAGCGTAAGAACCTACTGTGGGACGAGGTGAAGGGCAAATGGATTATAGAAGAGGAGGGCGAAAACAATGCCAAAGCGATACGCCATGAAGAGGATGGGTGTGGCTTTGAGGCACTTCGGGGGCTACATGCATAGTGAGTACGTCTTTGAAAGGCCTTACACCATTCGAGAAGTATCCGTTCGTGACTCCGATGTTTGGGAGGAGTTCACGAGATCAAGGGTACGCCCGAGGGAGGAGCCGAGATGAGAAGAACATTGGTATCGAGGCGAGAACACGTACCGCACCACCTCGGTTCAAAGCGGCTCTGAAGGGAAGAAAGCGTAATGGGCGCGAGTAACCGAGGAGTGCGCGAACTCGGGACAGCGTTGTTTTACTCCCACATATGTGAGGAGCGGCACGGATCGGTATTAGCGAGACAAAGAAATCATGGACGGGCAGTGGTAGTACTAAACCCGCTATCGCGCAAGTCGTCTCCACCATCGTAAGTCGACAAACTTACTACATTGCGATCAACCATTCTGTTGTATTTCAGATCTAATTCAGTACTCCCCTCTTGCAGGAGGAGGTCACCAGAGGAAAGAGCAGGGACCTTTGTTAGCCAAGGGTCAAATGACATCTTGTCCTCCGCGATCGGAAGTTCGACCATAAGGGCGGTACTTGCCGTAGGGGGGGGCATCGAAGAAGACGTTCAAGACGAGGTTAGGAGTGCGGGGCAAGATCATGGGAGGCACGCACGAGCGCATGAAGGACACGCCAGGAGGAGATCAAGGAGGAGATGAGGGGGAGATGACGGCACGTGAGCAGGAGATGAGGGTAGAGATGGACCGCTGAGGGCCGAGATGATGGCGATGTTCTCCCCAGTCGAGCGATGACCCCGCCTACCATACTGTAAACTCGTGTCGCGACCAAAGAACAAGGGTCTAAAACGATAAGGTGGTCCGCAGCCTAAAGGTAATAGTTAATTTTGCATGGCTTCGAGGTGCGAGGGTAACTCCCCAATATTTTCTCTTAAGTTGCGCACTCTTGCAGGCGCCTCGAAGTGCCGGCTCACACCGACGGAAGACGGATTTCTGTTGAGGTCTGCACGCGGGTTGCATTTCCATGCAACGAGACCGACCAAATGCATGGTCACCTTTGGGGAAGGGCTACATGAGGGTCGGTGGACTACGCCCACGGCCTTCTTATCACATGTGCTCGAGTTCCCCCAACGAAGAGATCACCACTCTCGCAAGCGCACATGTCGTTCATCAAATGGCCCACGGCAGCGTCGTCTTGGTCAAGGTAAAAACCTCGCTTCTTACGTACCATTCCAAAGAGTATTGCAACAAGTTGTTCATACGCGTGCTTTGTAGGTTCGACTGCACTGCGCCTCCTCCCACGATCGGACGAGTCCCGCTGAGTCTTGGTGGTGCATAAAAGGGCTACCACGACCCACAGAACCACTGGAGGCCTCCGCTAAAAGCCAAGGCTCACATGAGACCACAGTGCCTCTCAGTGCAGTGAAAAGCCTCAAACCCCGCCTCGGAGACTCCTTCGCCCAGAAAGGAGAGCCGCACTGAGCCTGAGAACCACTGGAGGCCTCCGCTAAAAAGCCAAGGCTCACACAGCACCACAGTGCCTCTCAGTGCTGTGAAAAGCCTCCAACCCCGCCCGGAGACTCCTTCGCCCGAAAGGAGAGCCGCACGAGCCACAGAGAAGCCCTATAATTTTAAGGCGTATGAACATGGAAAGCCCTTACATCTCTGCGAAATTGAATACTTTAGGCTTGTGGACTCGGCGGCTCCATGGATGGTACATTGACAAAGTGAAAGGGAACGAGCGTCGGTCGACTTCAATGTTAGGTACAAAGGACATTTCCACCGTGAGGACGATGGGACATTTCGGTCGCTTTTGAGGATCTGCTCCGTCTCTACCAAATGATCTCCATCGACGTTTCCATCAGGCGATCTCGACACCGTGAGTATCGCACCACGTAGCATGACCTTAGAACTTCCATAGGATTTTGCATTATGCTTCGTAACATTCAATACGAAAGTTGCGAGGCAATGAGGCAATGAAGTCGTGATTTAATCGACAACTAATTGGGTTCGCGACCACGAGTGGTGTCATAACGATGGCTAGGCTTCAACCGCAATGGCTTGCCGGCTACATCAAGGGTGCGTTGAAAGTCGAGGCCAAGAAGGACTTCATTCTATTCCCGTACCACGAGGAGTAAGTACTACTACACCCTTCAATTACTTGTACGCACTTCAACCGTATGTGAACTTATTTCCTTCATTTGCATACCATTTAATAAGCAACCATTGGGTCCTACTCGTGATCATTCCGAGTAACAACGTGGTCTACACTTTTAATTCCATTGAGAAGAGACCGATGGCCTCACGCGATCAAGCCTCCTTTGGAGCAAGAAGTGCACTACTCTTATGTAACACTTTCGTATTTAACTACATTACATTCATTATTTTGTACTTAACGTCTCTCCAATGTATATAGGGGTTTCTCCGACTACATCGCAGAAGGGAAACACGATCTAAAAAAGGGCTCCAAGTCGAGTATGTGCGCTTCAAGGTACAAGTGGCGTTCCCTATATAAGATTTAGATTTCTGACATATTTTCTTCGTCTCTTAATTTTTTTTCTTTCTTCAGTGCCATCAACAGGCAGCGACGACCCTTTGCGGTTTGTCGTCATGCATCACATGCTGATCTTGATTAGCCTCTCGCACCGTTTCCCCGGTATATATGTACATGCATAATAATACAAGTAGCCTTTCACATAGAAATTTCAAAACTTAAATTAAAACACTCGTTTCTATTTTGCGACTCTCAATATCCCCTCAAGAGTATAGACCGCACTACGCCAACAAGATAAGGGACCACTTATGCCAAGGGTCTTGGATGGAATGTTTGGTGGAGGACAGACGGTTTAGAGATCCCAAAGCTCAGACTAGGCTATATGTGAACAATATTACAAATCTGAATGGGATTACATGTGTACATGATGGTTAAGCATGTGTCGGTTGTAACAAAGTATTCATTTTCTGAATGTGATATGTATTTGTTGTAACAATTAAAGTATTCATTTTACGTGAATGAGTTGTATTCATTTTCTATGAATGTGAATGTGATATACATGTCTGTATGTTTGTGATATGTGCATATATATATTTGTGTGAAATATGTGCTGATTGGAGGGTCAATTGGAAAGTAGCACACCCTTCATCTCTATCGGTTCTCACAAGAAAATGATAGAGATGACATTGTCATCTCTATCGGTTTTTGTAAGAAATGATAGAGATAATGTTTACATCTCTATCGGTTCCTACAAGAAAATGATAGAGATGAACTAATCATCTCTATCGGTTCTTGAAAGAAAATGATAGAGATGAACTCATCATCTCTATCGGTTCTTGAAGAAGCGATAGAGATTAAAATATAATCTCTATCGCTTCTTTCGAAGAACCGATAGAGATGATGAGTTCATCTCTATCGGGCAAGAACCGACTGTAATAATAGCGCCTCATCTCTGTCTAACCGCTTAGTGTCGCCACCAGAACCGATTGCGATGATAAAAAAGAACCGATTGTGATGTGTAAACGTGTAGTAGTGTTTCTATGACAACCAACCCTGAAAAGGTAATCCCCGCCAGTACTGTGTTAAAACTTCATATCATCATGAACTTGACCACAATAATGTGTGATAATCAAACCTAAAAGGCTCCTTTGCAGCTCTTGACTTCCTTGATTGGCATCATTTCTGTCTAATTCTCAGCCACGCCGTCGGTGCCTTGAGATACCTGAGGAAGGTGGTGTTCATATCACTGCTGGTAATCGTGTTATCTATATCCGGATTTCTCAATCATATAGTACTGCTCAATTAGTTATAACCTTCTTTTTCTTAAAACTAGCTATAACCCAAAGACTTGGCTTTGATTAAGACTTCGCCTTTTTTGTTGATGATTTCATACTAGCTAATCTATTCAATCGAATCAATAATTAATGTTAGTCTTCAATTCAGTCCAAAAATTAAACTCACTGCACAATACTACTGAATTATGAGGTCTATATGTTTGTTTGTATACACTGATTCTTCACGACGCCACTCTAAATTATTTTTACCGCAATAGTTAGGTTGCACCAAGGTTTTGCATTCGATTAACGTGACACACTTCCATTAACATGCAGGACATGCCACGCCCCTTCACAGCAATGCAGAAGCTCTACATGGATGAGGTCATCAAGGACATTGCAAAGAAATCTCTTGAATACATTTTGTGATGGAAAGCTTCGAGCTTCTTTGTAAGCCATCAAATCAATATAGGAACTTGATATTGCACTGGCCATGCGCCATAGATAATGTTATGGCAATGGGTAATGCTTGGGTTGTTTGCACTGTGTGCAGGTTGTTTGTACCTAGCTAATCATTAACTACAACTTTTTACTTGCTTAACCATTTCAATGTTAATATATCCAGATATTGAAGCGAGGCTTATTACACAGATAGTTAGCAAGGTGCAAGCCTGGACTGCAGATATCAAATCTCTGTTTTCTTTGCTGAAAGAACCGAGCGGTAAAAATTGCAGCAGCTATCGATCGTGGTACAATATAAATCACAAATAGTTGCTAATCACAAATAATTTCGATGATTTTTTTCTCGATAGAAAAGGCTTGTCTTCCGTAATCAAAGAGGTGACCAAAATCAGAACGCGAGACATTTTTTTGGTAGCAGCGCCGAATTAACCGTGGCTTCATGGCTCGATTCCATTGTCACTCGTCAGGGCTTCACTGCATCCATTATGTATTACGTACGTATTACGTACGAAGAATTTAAAATACGTGCGAAGAAACTCTGGAGGTAAAGTAGAAAATACATTCAGGCCCTAACACACTGAATTAATGATGAAGAAAGGAATTACTGATGAAGGAATAAGACGAAACAAAGAAATCAAACTAAAAGAGTAACCGAACAAATTAAGACGAAGCAGTAGTATTAGTTTACCTGCAGATCCATAAGAGCTGACAATGATATTTGTCTCCAAGTTGCCAGAGGGATCTCTTGTGTACTGCACGTACCATTTCCTTTGATTGTCTCCATCGTCTGCATAGGCCTTGACATGCTGAATATGCCGCAACTTGTCCCACTCAGGGCCAGATCGTCCCGCAGCTATGGAAGTGAGTAGCTCCAGGCTGCAGTCCAGTAGCAGATGCCTTGGCTTTATATCTCGCAAGTATTCCGGGAGCGTTTCCATGTCACAGTCCTCTAGTTGGAGCCTCTGGAGTGTAGGGACATCCTCCAGTACCTTGAGCTTTGGGCATTTCACAATTACAAGCTTTTGCAATTTGGGGAGATTAGTGATCCTCTCTAGGTCAGGATTATATAGCACATCAAGCTCAAAAATACAAGCAAAATTCTCCAGGGAGTTGAGGTACTGGACCCTGTATACATATAGTTTTTTCAATGCACTTGCATGGGAGGTGAGGCCCAGAGGAACACGCCTTAGCTTGCAGTCTATGAGCTTAAGTATTTCCAAGACAGGCATGGCTTGCACATTTACATGCTCAGGCTCCCACTCCCACTCCTCCCATTCCACCATTTCTTTTAAGTACATCTTGTGCAGTCTTGGAAACGCAGCAGCCGCCTGGAATTCAGGGCCAACACGCTTGATGGATGGAGCGCGGTTGATCTGTAAGAGCTGCAAACAAGGGAGCTGGCACAAACCATCAGGGAGTTGGGTGCAACAGGCCAGGTCCTCCATCATTAGAATCCTCAAGCTCCTGAGGGGTGCCGCTGCTGTTGACGTCATCAAACACCACCCTGGGAGACGACGACCAAAATATCCATAGATCTTAAGATTATCTAAGCAGGGCGGTGGGCAGAGCTCATCAAATACCACCTCGACTTGCCGCTGCTCTTCCTCAGTGACGCCTTCTTCCTTTTTGACCAACCCATCATCTCCTAGCCTACTGGTGCAGTATAAGAATAAATCGATAAGATGCACCTTTTCACCAAGTTTGGCCTTTGCGGCGGACGAGGCAGTAGATACATTCTCCAGATTCTTTAATCCGAGAATCCTGAGCTGGGAAAGAGGCCCCAACTCTTCCAAACTACACCAATCACCATCCATGTGGGCTGGAAACCCACGTAGTGCCCTCAAGCTTGTTAGACCTCCGAAACCTCTAGGTGTGCTGTTTATACTTGTTTTATTAAGGTTTAGATACTTCAACTGCCCTAGCCTCACAATGCTATCAGGAAGTTTCACCAAACTTTTACAACCATAAAGGCTAATGTGCTGCATGAATCTCATCTTGCCGATGTTTTCTGGTAATCTAGATACATCAGTTTCTCTTAGTGCCAAATACCTCAGGTGCTTGAGTTGATACAAAGATTCAACCAATGCATCAAAGTTTGCAGATTCTACATGTAGAGTCCGTAGACTTGATAAAGTAATCAAGGAATCACCAGGCTTAATCTTCAAATAGCCAACTGATATTAGTGTTCTCAGTGATGTCTGTGCAAGTAAAGAACACCACTCTAACTCATCTGACTCCAACCCCTTCCTTTCTAGAGACAACCGAAGAATCTTTTTTGAACTAAGTTTACTGATATTGTTAGTTTCACCATTTTGAGCTACTAGTGCTTCGTCTTTGGCAACATACTGAGCAAATGAGCGAACAACATCGTGCATGTTGCAAATCCTGTTATCAACGTACGTTGTATCTGGCTCAATAAGGTTTCTCAGTATTAACTCCTTATAGCACTCCCTTCCTAATTCTTCTAATTCGTCTGAGTTACTATGAAGAAATCCTTCACTAATCCACATGCTAATAACTGTATTATCATAGAACATTGTATTTTTAGGGAGAAGGGAGTAGTGCAGAAAGCATTGCTGCAGACAGGGAGACAAATCTTCGTAGCTTAAGTATACTGCATTGTTTAGCTCGATCTTCGGGCATTTGAGATACTGACCATATAGCATCATTCAGAACAGTGTTCCAATCACTTGGTCGTTTCTCCCTCTGGCGTAAGAGTCCTCCCATTACTTTGACAGCAAGTGGCAAACCACCACATTTCTCTATGATTTTAGCGTGTCATCAATCTCATGTTCATCAGTCTCACTTGAGACTACCTGCAAGCGGTTTAAACCGACAGAGTTAATACGGGACGTGTTGGTAACGGCTAGTACGCCGATTCTTTTTATTTGCTAATTAGTTTTTTTTCTAGAGAAAAATTGCTAATCAGCTTGTCGAGGAAAGAATGTGCAAGTGAATTGTAGAAGTGTGAATATACAGACATCTTGATCGGTCGATCTCCTTTTACGATTTCACTACTTAACACCGTAAAATTTAGAAGCATAATTAATAGCGGCACCGTGATAGAGTAAGTACGGACGCTGGGAGGTGACAGATTAAGGTGTGCATGCACTCAAACAGGATGCTCCTATAAAACACAAAGCAGAATAAAATTAATAATACCGCATGTAATTAAACAAGTGATTGTATTGCACAGCTAGCTAGAGGAGCTATATATGAGCATGCGTCCAGAGGTACTTTGGGAGTAACTAGCTGGTGCTGTTAATAAAAAAAAATTATTAGCTTGATTCAGATGTTACTGCATGCTCCCTCCGTGCTAGAATAAGGTCCTATTTGGTAGAGCTCTAAATCTGAAGCTTGTAGGCTAAAATAGAGTGAATTAAGTTTATATTTTTAGTTTAAAATGTAAATAAGATGACCCACCTAAATATTATTAATGTACCCACCGCTCTAACTCCATAAATTTCTAGAGTTAAGAATACCCTACTTCACCAGCTTAAAAGTTAAAAAACTAAAACCTAAACAACTAGGAACCTTTTTACTTGGACTTTTTTTAAACCATAAATCTACATATAACTAAAAGCCAAAAGCCACAAGAGATTTGCTTTTGGGGCTTATTGAAAATTGGCCTTACACTAATGTCACTGAAGTTAGGTTTTTTTAACGGCGCCATGTATGATGCCACCGACATCCTCGATCTCTGCCAGCTTAAGGCCATGGAGCGTGGTCCATCCGCGGTAGACATGGGGTGCTGCAACCCCTTGCTCTTCTGCCTGTGGAATCCCCTCATCGCCCATGACATCGGCAGCCGCATCAAGGCTCTCAACCAGAGGCTGGATGGCATCAAGGAGCGGAGTGCCGCCTTTAGCTTCATCAACCTGGGTTCAGTGACATTAGTGTAAGGCCAATTTTCAATAAGCCCCCAAAAGCAAATCTCTTGTGGCATTTGGCTTTTAGTTATATGTAGATTTATGGTTTTAAAAAAAGTCCAAGTAAAAAGGTTCCTAGTTGTTTAGGTTTTAGCTTTTTAACTTTTAAACCGGTGAAAAACCAAACCAAACGGGGTATTAGATGTTGAGCATTGGTTGTGGGTCTCCCAAGGTGGACATCCTTTTTCTTCCATCCACTTAAAAAAAGGATTCAATGGTATGTTTCTTGTCATTACTGGAGGTGGAGCAGATAAAATTGAATCACTTTAGACATATGGAAAAAAAGCTGAGATGGGGTACAGTTAGACCAAACAAAAACATGGTCTGCCCAAAATGCTTTGGTCAGAACGACGGCACAAATGGACGACCTAACTTTCTGAGCTGGAAAGCAATAAACAAATCAATTGAGAAAAGAAGACCTAAAATTTGTAAGTTTGAAGGTTTAAGTACACTCCTTGGACTATCCAAAAGGACAGTGACCATGTGTATAGGGACGTCTCTTAACTAAGCCCTAGCAGTTCATCATGGAGGCTAACACTACTAAACTTAGCTAGAACCGGAATTTTTGGCCCAATTTTCCTACTTTAATTATTATTTATTAGCAATAAAAAATATCCCAAAAACCATAAAAAGTAAAAACAAAAGAAGGAGGGAAGTGTCAATTAATTCCAACGGACCTGCTTCTTGAGCAATGACCAGGCATCTTTGCTGTCTAGTTTGTCGACATGGTGGTACGGATGCACAGCTTTCATCCCTCGGGCAACCCTTTCATCTCTTGTGGTGATGACGACTCGATTGCCTAGAGCAGCAGCGTTCAACAAAGGCGTTTCAAGCACACCCTCTCATGCTTTCTTGCTCCACACGTCATCCATCAGTACTAGCAAGACCTTCTTTCCTGTCAAGGCAGTAGTAAGGATTTGCCTAAGCACTTCCATTGATTTGTCTCCACAGTGATCTCCCCCGGCCAAGGTGATGGCCATCCTAAGCAGCTCAGCCTTGTCAAAGTCTTGGTTGTGTTGGCAAAAAACACAGGTTGAATAACCCAGGAAATCTTTCAGAAGATGGACACACACGCTTTTAGTTACTAAAGCTAATAAGAGATTCTTGGCAGTGGACAGTAGAGAGAGAGAGAGAGTGTGTGTGTGTGTATATATATATATATATATATATATATATATAGGTCTCTCTCTGTTCTGAACCATATTACTCAGTCTTATGAATGGGTAGGTACAGCTAATCAAGGCATCTTTAAAAAACAACTCCTTTTGTTTTGTCATTCCTGATTATTGTTGCTAGTTTGCTACGTTTGTTTTAAGACGCCACTGCAGGGAGTCGGTGGCTTGTAGCCCTCAATATCAGATTTAAATTTCATCAATCAACGTTGTCCCAGGCACTTCTAAATTGTGCAACTTGCATTGATGATTATCGGATACAAAACTCAAGCACGGGCAAGAAGAGGAGGCTTCGGCATAAAAATGCTCGAGTCATCCATTCCACTGATCAGGCACTCTGATCAGGCTAATAATCCCTTTGGGACGGTTAGATGTTTTCTTTTAAATAATAATATCTAATGGCTACTATAATTCAAGTTTGTTAGGGTCCACCAGATTAAAAGGTTAGATGTTTTTTTGGTGAGAATTTCTAGCATATTTTTATTTTTAACAAAAGAACCAATGGCGGTTGTAATTAGGATCCACCAAATTAAAGGCTAGATGTTTTGCTTTTTGTGAGAATTTCTAGCCTATTTCTATTTTTCTTAGCGACTCTCGTGAGCTTTTTAATATATAATAGATAGATTACATGAATCGCTAAAAATACTTTTTGCCGACTATTTTGCGTGCCAAGACCTGGTGGCAACAGGACGTAGTTTGGACATGAATTAATCGCAAGTAGCCGCTTGGGTACCTAATCTGCTTTTGAAGAATGTAGAATACCTAATCGTTAGCCACGGTTTTGAATTATCTAACTATTTCGGTGTTAATAAACCAGATATTTAAGTCATGCTTATAATAACTTGGGAGATTTAGATAGTTGGCAAGGTGTAAATCTGGACTGCAGGCATCAAATCAATTGATCTGTCACAACTTAGACAAACATCTCTGTTACCTTTGGTGCAAGAATTAACCAAGCGGTAAAATTGCACCGTCGTGGTACAATTAATACAAATCACAAATAGCTGTTAATCATGTTCACAATACATAGTCCGAGAAAATTTCGATGAGCCTTTTCTTCACCAAAAAAAAAGGCTTCTCACACGTAATCAAAGAGGTGGCCAAAATCAAATTGCGGGACTTAATCATGCCACTGATGAAAAGACGTGAGTGGAAGCACCTTCATTTCAAGCTGAAATATTGAACCTGACTCTCAATGCAACTTCAATGCCAATAATCGCAATGAAGGAAACTGTGATGTGTGCTGCGAGAATATTGCATGATTTGGTTGTAGATGTGGCAGGTGAAGTCGCCGCTTAATTTTCTGCAAACGTGGGAAACAATCTCCTCCCATTTCCATCCTGTTCTTCCTCGTATGTCCTACTTTTGTTCATCCCCTGAGATACATGGTCAGGCAAAGCTAGAAAGTTAAGTTGGGAATATTTCTTTTAGGGCTCGTTTGGGAGCCCAGATCCCGGCCGGGATCCCGGCCCATTCCCTGGATCAAAATTTCCTTGGGCTTCTTTTCCCCGGGCCGAAAGAAGGGTCGTTTGGAAGCCGTTTCCCTGGAGATTTCTCGGCCCCATCCCTCGCGTTTCCCTGGAGAAGAAATCCGCGTTTCCTCAGATTGGGCTCTCTTTCCCCGTCGTGACTCCTCCTCTCGCCGCGGAGGAGAAAAGACCCCAATAACTCTTCTCCCCCAAATCCACCTCCCCTCGCCGCGCCCCCACCTCGCTGCCTCCCGACGCCCCTTCTCCCCCGCCCACGCATTCCGTCGAACGCCTCGCCTCCATGCCCCTGGCCGCAGCCCGGCCACTGCGACGCACGCGTCCGGGTCCGGGCCGTCGTCGCCGGAGCCGGAGCCGGAGCAGTACCCGTCCGAGCCCGACGACGGGCTCGTGGAGCTCCCGCTGTTCCCGCTCCCGCTCGTGCTCTTCCCGGAAGCGACCCACGCGCTGCACATCTTCGAGTTCCGCTACCGCATCATGATGCACACCGTGCTCCAGACCGACCTCCGCTTCGGCGTCGTCTTCGCCGGCTCCGGCGGCGGCGAGGCCGACGTGGGGTGCGTCGGGGAGGTCGTCAGGCACGAGCGCCTCGCCAACGACCGATTCTTCCTCATCTGCAAGGGCCAGGAGCGGTTCCTAGTCATAACAAATTAAGATATATCTATTTTCTTTGAAAATATTGTATGTGCTCACTACCTTAGTTCACAGGATTTTAGCAATTCGATAATGGTCAAAAACTCAAAATTATTGGGATGCCAGTTTACTTCAGTAATTCAAAAGTTTACTGTTTTTTCTTTAGTCCACAATACAAGGAAATAATGTATTGGAAGAACAGTAGTACTCAAATCATCTGTCTTCAGTCTTTATGCATCTGAGAAAATAAAATGCTTGTCTTAGAATAACTAATTCTATCAAGCCCCCTAGTGTAACCAACTCTGTTGAGTCCTGGCATATACTGCTCAGAGGTCAGAGCATCAAAACCTCAACGCATGCAATCGATTTGGACAACGCTGGCATATACTAAGCTCTACTGTGTATTCTAGTAGTTTCTGTATGACATTTTCCTTGTTCCTTGTACATTCAACACTAAAACCCAAGTGTTCTATTGCTTTGGATTTAATTCTTGAAATTTCTTGTTTTAGCTATATTAAATTCAAATGATGTTAGCTGCCTAGTTCACTTTAGTCATTCAATTACTTGATTATTTCATTTTGCAGATTGGGTTGAGGTAGTTCCTATCATCCTTTTGTTGTACTTGTTCCTATCATCCTCGTGACTTAGGCTCAGTTTGTTTAGGCTTGAGCTTGGGTTTATTTGGCTTCTACACCTCTATAAGCCACAAGCCAAAACAAACAATATTTTTCCAGCCAGACGAAGAGAAGAAGCTTCTAGCCCAATTTGCACTACGCGAGAGAAGCAAGGAAAACGATGCTTCTCAGGGTGGCTGGAGCTTCTAAAAATCCCACTTCCCTGGTACGATTACAACTTAATTATTATTTACGAAAAATTGCCATCCTCATCCAGCTCCAGCAGTTTCTTCCAGCTCCAGCAGCTTCTTCCAGCTCCAGCCAAATAAGCTCAAGCTACAGCCTAAACAAACTCAGCCTTAAAGGAACCCTTGGTTTGGCTTTTGCTCTGTCTGACTTAAAGGAACACTTCTTTCATTCCAACTTGAAGGCGTAAAAAGTTAAGTTGGGAATATTTCTTTTAGGAGGAAAGAAAAAAAATAAAGAAAACAGAGTAACAAAACAAATTAGCACTTGTTTTAATTTACCTGCAGATACGAAGGAGTGATTGGTGTTTGTCTCCAAGCTGTAGGGATCTCTTGTATACAACACGTACCATTTCCTTTTATTGACTCCATCGTTTGCATATGCCTTGACATGCTGGATATGGCTCAACTTGTCCCACTCAGGGCCAGATTGCTCCGCTGCTATGGAACTCAGCAGCGCTAAGCTACAGTCTAGCAGCAGATGCCTTGGCTTTACATCTCGCATGTAGTCCGGGAGCATCTCCATGTCGTAGTCCTCCAGCATGAGTCTCTGGAGTGCAGGAACACCCTCCAGCACCTTCATCTTTGGGCAGCACATGACGACAAGCTTTTGTAATTTGGGGAGATTAGTGAGCCTCTCCAAGTCAGGATTGCATCCCACATCAAGCTCAACAACAGAAGGAAAGTTCTCCAGGGAGTTGAGGTGCTGGACCTCGTATATGGTTAGTTCTTTCAATGCCCTTGCATGGGAGGCAAGGCCAGGAGGAACACACCTTAGCTTGCAGCGCTCGAGAATAAGCACCTCCAAGACAGGCATGGCTTGCACATTTCCTGGCTCAGGCTCCCACTCCCACTCCTCCCATTCCACCATTCCTCCTAAGCGCATCAGTTGCAATCTCGGAAACGCAGCAGTCACCTGGGATGATGGATGATGGCTATGGTGATGGTAGAGCTGCAGGAATTCAGGTCCATCATGCTTGATTGCTGGAGCGTTGTCGATTTGTAATAACTGCAAATAGGGAGCTGGCTCAAACCATCAGGGAGTTGGGTGCAGCAGGCTAGGTGATCCATCATTAGAATCCTCAAGCTCATGAGGGGCGTCGTTGATGTGGACATCATCCACCCTGGGAGACGACAACCAAAATATCCAAAGATGGCAAGATAATCTAAGCAGGGAGGTGGGCAGAGCTCATCAAACACCACCTCAATTCGTCGCTGCTCTTCCTCAGTGACGCCTTCTTCCTTTTCGACCAACCCATCATCTCCCAGCCTACTGGTGCAATATAAGCATAAATCAGTAAGATGCACCTTTTCACCAAGCTTGGCCTTTGTGGCAGACGAGGCAGCAGATACATTCTCTAGATTCCTTAATCCGAGAATCCTGAGCTGGGAAAGAGGCCCCAACTCTTCCAAACTACACCAATCACCATCCATGTGGGCTGGAAACCCAATGAGTTTCCTCAAGTTTGTTAGACCACCGAAACCTCTAGGTATACTGTTTATACTTGTGTCATAAAGGTTTAGAAACCTCAGCTGTCCTAGCCTCACAATGCTATCAGGAAGTTTCACCAAACTTTCACAACCAGAAAGGTCAATGTGCTGCAGGAATTTCATCTTGCCGATGTTTTCTGGTAATCTAGATACATCAGTTCCTCTTAGTGCCAAATACCTCAGGTGCTTGAGTTGATACAAAGATTCAACCAATTCATCAAAGTTTGCAGATTCTACATGTAGAGTCCGTAGACTTGATAAAGTAATCAAGGAATCACCGAGCTTAATCTTCATATGGCCAAGTGATATTAGTGTTCTCAGTGATGTCTGTGCATGTAAAGAACTCCACTCCAACCCCTTCCTTTCTATAGACAACCGAAGAAACTTTTTTGAACTAGTTTCACCATTTTGAGCTACGAGTGCTTCGTCTCTGGCAACATACTGAGCAAATGAGCGAACAACATCGTGCATGATGCACACGCAGTGATCAACATACTCTAGAACTGGCTCTAAAAGGTTCCTCAATATTAACTCCTTATAGCACTTGCTTCCTAATTCTTCTAATTCGTCTGAGTTACTATGAAGAAATCCTTCACTAATCCACATGCTAATAACTGTATCATCAGAGAACTCTGTATTTTTAGGAAGAAGGGAGTAGTACAGAAAGCACTGCTTCAGACAGGGAGACAAATCTTCGTAGCTTAAGTATACTGCATTGTTTAGCTCTTCGGGCATTTGAGATACTGACCATATAGCATCATTCAGAACAGTGTTCCAATCACTTGGTCGTTTCTCCATCTGGCGTAAGAGTCCTCCCATTACTTTGACAGCAAGTGGCAAACCACCACATTTCTCTATGATTTTCAGTCCAATGGACTTTAGCGTGTCATCAATCTCAGGTTCATCTTTCTCACTAGAGACTACCTGCAAGCGGTTTAAACCGACAGAGTTAATACGGGACGTGTTGGTACGCCGATTCTTTTTATTTGCTAATTAGTTTTTTTTCTAGAGAAAAATTGCTAATCAGCTTGTCGAGGACATCTTGATCGGTCGATCTCCTTTTACGATCTTGTAGAAGTGTGAAATTTAGAAGCGTAATTAATACCGGCACCGTGATAGATTAAGGTGTGCATGCACTCAAACAGGATGCTTCTATAAAACACAAAGCAGAATAAAATTAATAATACCGCATGTAATTAAACAAGTGATTGTATTACACAGCTAGCTAGAGGAGCTATGAGCATGCGTATTTTACAATACTCCGTCCAACCACAAATAATTGTTGTTTTGGATATAGGTGCAGTCAAACTTTCAAAACTTTGACTACTAATATCTGTTTAAATATTTAAATTGGATACATGAAAATTATATGTGTAGATTTGTCTCGAAAAGTACTTTCATAATATTATAATTTTATTGGGTTTTATATATATTATGATAGAAATCAGTAATCAATCTTGTGTTTTGGAGATCATGTTGATATCCAAATCAACAACTATTTGTGACCAGAGGGAGTAATATATTAGTACATCTTAATGTAAAGTCATAAAAATAGTCAAAGTCATATCTCAAAAGTAAAACAGTTAGAAGGGGAATTGGTAAACTAGGAAGGACGTTGTCCCAACACGTTGTCCCCATGTGGATGGAAGAAAAAGGATGTCCACCTTGGGAGACCCACAACCGATGCTCAACATCTAATACCCCGTTTGGTTTGGTTTTTCACCGGGTTAAAAGTTAAAAACTAAAACCTAAACAACTAGGAACCTTTTACTTGGACTTTTTAAAACCATAAATCTACATATAACTAAAAGCCAAAAGCTACCAGAGATTTGCTTTTGGGGCTTATTGAAAATTGGCCTTACACTAATGTTACTGAAGTTAGAGTAAAATTATATAGCCACCTCTATCATGTATAAAAGCCAATTGCTTTTAAGTTGTTTAAATTTAAAAGTTGGCTTTAAATTATAAGCCACAAAATCTAAGCCTCAACAAATAGAGCCAACAAGCAAGTATAATAAGGTCACATCAGCTTTCTATTATCATATATACATCAGTTTTGTTCTATATGATCCGGGATCGAGAGTATTTACAGTCTTTGGACAATCCAAAAGGACAATGAAGTGACCGTGTGTCGAGAAGATTACATACGGAACAGGTGTATGTATAGGGACACCTCTTAACAAGCGCCCTAGCAGTTCATCGTGGAGGCTAACAGTAAACGTAGCTAGAATCAGAATTTTTGGTCCTACTTTTGTAATTATTATTCGTTAGCAATAAAAAATATCTCAAAAACCATAAAAAGTTAAAACAAAAAAAGAAGGAAGGAAGTATCAATTAATTCCAACGGACCTGCTTCTTGAGCAATAACCAGGCATCTTCGATGCCTAATTCGTCGACATGGTGGTAGGGACGCACGGCTTTCATCCCTCGAGCAACTCTTTCGTCTCTTGTGGTGACCACGACTCGGCTGCCTCGAGCAGCAGTGTTGCCCAAGGGCGTCTCAAGCACACCCTTCCATGCTTTCTCGTTCCACACGTCATCCATCACCAGCAAGACCTTCTTCCCTGTCAAGGCAGTAGTAAGGGTTTGCCTAAGCACTTCCATTGCTTTCTCTCCACGGTGGTCTCCCCCGGCCAAGGTGATGGTCGTCCTGAGTAGCTCAGCCTTGTCGAAGTCTTGGTTGACGCTCAACCATATCGTCTTGTCGAACTTGTCCTTAATGGTGTCGTGGTTGAAGACCTCCCGGGCGAGGGTGGTCTTGCCAATCCCACCGACGCCCACGATGGCGACCACCATGATGTTGGTGTTGCCCTCCTTTGCTGTTAGGATCTCCACCAGCTTTCTCGTGTGCTCTTCGATCTTCTCCCCGACAACATCCGACCGAACAGGCTCCCCCGTCGTCTCGTGGCACCTGGCAGCAAGGCGAGAGGAACGCATCCTGCTGCTACGGTCCTCGTAGGAGCCGAGGTTGATGAAGCTGAAGGCCACTCTCCGCTCCTTGATGCCATCCAGCCTCTGGTTGAGAGCCTTGATGCGGCTGCCGATGTCATGGGCGAAGAGGGGATTCCGCAGGCAGAAGAGCAAGGGGTTGCAGCACCCCATGTCTACCGCGGATGGACCACGCTCCATGGCCTTGAGCTGGCAGAGATCGAGGATGTCGGTGGCGTCGTACATGGCGCCGTTGAGCTCCCTCACCCATCCCTGCACGCTCTGGTCGGTGATGCGCCTCCTCTCAGCGTCGACGAGGAATTTCTTGAGATCCCCAAGCTTGGTGTCCATCTTGTCGATCTCGCCGGAGACTCCGAGCAGCATGTCCACCTCTTCTTTGGCCATCTCCGTCACCATGTTTTGGACGTACGATGCAAAAGCATCCAGGACCGCCGCCATTGCTGCAACTGGTTTGCTGCCTTCTGCTGTAACAAAGTTAGCATATCAAACTTCATCTCCAATATCATCATTAGTTTCGACTACAGATTCTAGAAATGCTAAAAGTAGAATTGCGTATCAACGAGGGGAGAACAATACTACTAATCAATTTACCACAAGTAGCCTCTTTTTTTCTTTAATAGAAGAAAACGTACGCTAGCTAGCATTAATTGCTAACAAGAAGAAAGGCAGAGCTACAGGTGCATCCAAAATTGTAAAGCCGGACAAAGCTACAGAATTTTAACCATGAGATCAAGCTCGTATATATCAGAAACAATTAAGAAGAAACAGGGGAAACCAGAGGACAAATTAAGCGAGAAGGAAGCTCCTCTAGAGGGGGGTTGGGCACTTAGGTACGTTGGGTTGGAGAGAATTAAGGATGCTCGCTCTTGCTCAGCTGCCCACAGAGGCGAAACCAGAGCACCGTGCTTGCATATATAACGAGGTTTAACTCCTTAAATTAATAACTAGATCTATCGGTCTTTTCTTTCTTTCTTAATGTAAATTAAAAAATGTCGATTCGTACGTGTACATGCGTTATTCATCAATGATCCTTCCAGCCAACACATCTAGAGAATTATTCTGACCGAGACATGTACACGTACGTACACATGCATGCTGACTAAAGCGAGTTAGTCGATTTTCTTGCTTTGTACATATCGATGATTAACATTCTGAAGATCATATTTTTAAACCAAGTATCGGATTGGTGCTCCATTTAAATTTCTGTGCTCCTTACGACAAGTCTAATATTAGCTAGATAGTTTATCCGTCAAAATATTTGACAACATGCGAGACCCGCAAGCTATAGATGCATGCCTCTGAAAATTTTATAAGTTAGATATCAATAGTTTTACTCACATGTGAACCTCTGCTTCTTTATTTTATTTAATAAATTTTGCATACAAAAGATCCATCAAACAGTAAAAAATTGATCTTTGATCCGTATGCTCAGAAAGACCTCCAGTGCTCAAGTCAAGCACATGAACAAGTCGCATTTGTTGCCCTTGCCATGAGCAGGTGAGCTGCCTGCCCATCAAGTCATGCCGCCGCCAGGGGCATCTGGGGTGTGGGGAGGGACTCTCCGCGGTATGGATTATTACGGATTAGTTTTCAAGTTGGATCCTAAGTCGTCACCATCTATATATACCTTCTTGTAAGCCACACGGATCAATTTGATCCCTGCGTTTTGTAAATCTCTAGAAAATAATGAAGATTTTGCCGGCTGACGCCCGTGGTTTTTTCACGTAAGGGTTTTTCATGTTAAATCTATATCTCGTGTTCTTTCTAATTCGATCAACTTTATGTTAAAACCCAACGCCAAGAAACACCACAACAGGAAGTATTGGATTGATTCAAGAAGAAAGATACAAGTATTTTGCCGCCTGCTACTCGCCTCCAGCAAACAAGAAAAGAAACACACTCACGCCTGATAGCCGCCGCCTGGTTCTTCTTTTCCCCCTTTACCCTATCTATATCCCTCCCCAGAATTGATTGTCACCGTCCGATACATCACACCGTTTCTGTATTTGTATAAAAGTCTATACACTCTACTTGTATACCCAGATTTGGCTTCTGGGCTCGCTTCGTTCTCCTGGTTGGGCTTTCCGGCTCCGGTTGGGACATCCGTCCTGGCGTCTTTGAGTTTGGCGCCACTCCTCCAGAAGCAATAGCCTGGCCAGGACTCCTTGGTGGTGTGCTGACATCCGCCCCTTCTTGAGGACCAGCTTGACCCCAAGCTGGCGAGGTACTCCTTTAGCTGGTTTCAGGAGTGAGACATGGAACACCGGATGCACCAAAGTGGATGGAGGCAGTCGAAGTTCATAAGCAACACCGTTAACCTTACGAATGACTGGATAAGGACCGAAATCGCGAAATGCCAGCTTGTAACTCGCTCGAGGTGCCACAGATTTTTGAGTATAAGGTTGAACTCGAACATAGACCATATCTCCAACAGCAAACGTGCGTTCGGACCGATTTTTATCCGCTTGATGTTTCATACGCTGCTGGGCTCGCTCAAGACGACATTTCACCAGTGCTTGCATTTCAGGATTGTTACCAAGCCAAATCCGATGGTTGAATCTCAGAAGACCATCTTTAAGGGTGAACTGAGGTACCACTTGTCCTACCGCCAGTGTAGTGAGTATTTTCTTGGTGAATGGATCCAGTTGATAGCCTTTTACCCCTTGATCGAGCCATACTGGTTTGCTGATAGAAATAGCAGACAGAGGTAGACTCTCGTGTGGAGTATATCGATATGGTCGCAATCGAAACAGTTGAGCTCCCGGTAACAGAGGGATAGTGTGATCAAAATTCCTTTTGGGAGGCAAACCGGATGGTGGCTGGAATAGATGTTTGAACTCGGCCACCACACTGGAGATACTGGGATGAAGTTCGGAATTCTCACTGTGCTCAGTAACCTCTGTAATCTCCAAGAGTTGCTCAATTGCCTCCTGTCGAATAAGTGCATTCAACTGAGGATGAAGGATAGGAGGACAACGATGAACTGCAGGAATAACCCCTTGCAACAAAACCTTCTGTTGTTTGTAACAAAATGATAGTGACTTGTGACCCCAGTGCACTTCCATTGGACTGTGTTCTTCCAGCCAGTCCATGCCCAAAATGATGTCATAGCCACTCAGAGGTAGTACTTTGAGGTCAGTGAGGAAAGTCTGACCTTGGCATAACCATCGACATTGAGGAATAAGAAAGATGCAAGCCAAAATTCCTCCCTCAGCCACACGAACCCTCACAGTGTTGTGTAATTTGGTGGCCCCTGGCATAAGTGGTAACAAATGGCTTCCAATGAAACTGCCTGAACTGCCTGAGTCAACCAACATCAGCATCTGTGATAGAGGCTCTACCGATTGGAGATAATTGCTGGGTTGCCCAATATGAAACAATATTCTACTTGCAGAATTCATCATCTGGCATGCAATTGTTAATATCCCGTCTATGCTAGCTGCTATCAACTGTACTTGGGCTTGACAGTAATTGAAAGAAGGCCATGGTGCTGGTCGTTGCTTGGCAACATCAGACATGCACATCTCGAGCATGGGCACTGCTGCAGTAGGAATATAACTGAAATACCTGGCAGAACTTGGTGTCGAGCTCTTGGTGGTCACCGGCATGTTGAGCTTGTTGAGGACCTCTAGTGAAACAACCTCTTTAAACATCACAGGTGCTAGAACGCAGATGCCCATGTTGACACCCGGCTCCGAGCACTTGGTGTGGCTTGCTGCGGCGTTCTGTGAGGAGTCCGTGAATACTGCTAGGACAACATCCCTTGGTGAAGCAGAGGTTGGGGAAGCTTGCGTCGCTACCAAGGAAGCCGTAGGGGACAAGCCGAGAACATGGCCGCAGATGCCGGAATGCAGGTGGCCTGATATGGGCCCGGCGTCGAACACCTGGTGGGCGTCGCCAGCGGGTGTCCCAGTGGTGGCGATGGAGGTGGCAGGGGCGGCGTCGTGGGGTGGATCTGAGGTTGGGGAAGGCACGAGCGCCACTAGGGAGGTCGTCGTCGACATGCTGTTGGTGGTGATGGGGGCGACGCCGCTGATCTTCTCGGCCGTAGTGGATGAGGAGGAAGAGGAGGGTGTCGGGGTCGTGGCCGCCGGCTTGCCGGAGCCGTCCTGGTAGGCGGAGACGAGCGCTAACGCGGTTGCCGCCAACCGCTGCGCCGAGGCCCTAAGCTCATCAAGCAGCGCGTACGTCCTTTGATTGCTCTCCTCCATCTTCTCCACAGCAGCCCAGAGCATCGCTTGCTGTTCCTCGGTCAACATGGTGGCGATGGATTGGCTCTGATACCAACTGTTAAAACCCAACGCCAAGAAACACCACAACAGGAAGTATTGGATTGATTCAAGAAGAAAGATACAAGTATTTTGCCGCCTGCTACTCGCCTCCAGCAAACAAGAAAAGAAACACACTCACGCCTGATAGCCGCCGCCTGGTTCTTCTTTTCCCCCTTTACCCTATCTATATCCCTCCCCAGAATTGATTGTCACCGTCCGATACATCACACCGTTTCTGTATTTGTATAAAAGTCTATACACTCTACTTGTATACCCAGATTTGGCTTCTGGGCTCGCTTCGTTCTCCTGGTTGGGCTTTCCGGCTCCGGTTGGGACATCCGTCCTGGCGTCTTTGAGTTTGGCGCCACTCCTCCAGAAGCAATAGCCTGGCCAGGACTCCTTGGTGGTGTGCTGACACTTTATCTGTTCTGCGTGTGTTTTTTCAAACATTACGACGACTTGTGCCGACTTTCTTGACATGTGCTTGCGTGTTGATATGGCTCTTCTCCTGTAATGTCAGCTCCCGGTCAACAAATCTTCTTTCTAAGAAATTTCATGTGGTCGGTCACAGTCTCACAGAAGATGAGAAATATACCATAAAAAACAGAAGCTACGAAAAATCGGCCGGGGAAATAAAATCAGTATATGTAACGAGGTCAGGGTCATCTCCGCACAGGGTAACCTTGTAAGACAGCTATTAACTCAAGAGTGAAGCGGTTAGTCTTTTACGGAGACTTGTGATCGATTGGGGATCAAGAGTATTTACACTCTTTGGAGAATTCAAAAGGACAGTGATCATGTGTCGAGAACATTACAGACGGAACAGGTGTATGTATAGGGACACCTCTTAACTAAACGTAGCTAGGAAAGGGCTCCGACAAGGGGATCCTTTATCACCTTTGCTGTTCAATATTGTCGCAGACATGTTGGCGGTTTTGGTTAAACGAGCTAAGGAACAGGGGCAAATTTGTGGAGTACTGCCTTATTTAGTCAATGAAGGCTTATCTATTTTGCAATATGCGGACGACACAATTCTATTTATGGATCATGATCTGGATAAAGCCCGAAATATGAAGTTATTGCTTTGCGCTTTCGAGCAAGTCTCGGGCCTCAAAATTAACTTCCATAAAAGTGAGTTAATCTGTTTTGGGGATGCCCAGGATTCCATTGAGCAGTATATGGAGCTGTTTGGGTGTAAACAAGGGGAATTCCCGATGAAATATTTAGGGATTCCGATCCATTTCAAAAAATTGAGAAATTCAAATTGGAAAGGGGTAGAGGAACGTTTCGAAAAGCGACTTAGCAGTTGGAAAGGGAAACAGCTTTCCATTGGTGGTAGACTTACTCTTATTAATTCAGTATTAAGTAGTCTTCCCCTGTATATGATGTCTTTTTTCAGGATTCCTCAAGGTGTTCTGCATAAACTTGATTATTTCCGATCTCGCTTTTTCTGGCAAGGGGATGAGTGCAAAAGGAAATATCGCCTTGCAAAATGGAGTACTGTTTGTCAACCCAAAAACCAAGGAGGTCTTGGGATTCTTGATTTAAAAGCTATGAACGTTGCTCTGTTGAGTAAATGGTTGTTCAAGCTTTTAACATCGGATGGCATTTGGCAGCAGCTACTTAGAAATAAGTACATGAATTCCAAACCGTTAGTCCAAGTTGAGGGCATGCCGGGAGATTCGTATTTCTGGTCCAGTTTGATGAAGGTTAAACGAGAGTTTCTTCGATTCGGTACCTTCATAATCAATAATGGTTCACAGGTGCGATTTTGGGAAGACATTTGGCTTGGAAACAGTGCCTTAAAAGATCAATATCCTGGGTTATATAGTATCACACGGGTTAGATTTATGACGATTGCTGAAGTTTTTGCGATTCCCCAATTTAATATAACCTGGCGACGATCTTTGATTGGGGCTAAGTTGGTGGAGTGGAATGATTTACTGCTCCGTATTACCCCTTTCCAGTTGTCACAGTGTGATGATGAGTTTCGATGGATGTTGTGTCAATCTGGACAATTCTCCGTCAAATCTCATTACTTGGCGTTGATTGAATGTCCTATTCCAAACTTGAATGTGCGTTTATGGAAGTTAAAAACTCCTTTAAAAATCAAAGTGTTTCTGTGGTTCCTTAGAAGAGGGGTACTACTAACCAAGGATAATTTGGCAAAACGAAATTGGCAAGGTAGTACGTTTTGTTGCTTTTGTCACGAAATTGAGACAAATAGACATTTGTTCTTTCATTGCCGTTTTGCTCGTATGGTTTGGGGTTTTCTGTATCTAGCTTTTGGCATTGACAGACCCATGAGTGCTTCCTCTATGTTTGGGAATTGGCTTGTTTCTTTCGATAAGGATTTTAAAAATATTGTGCTTCTGGGGGCTGCTTCCTTGTGTTGGTCTCTTTGGCTACATAGGAATGGCATTGTTTTTGAGCGGAAGTCAAACATATCTCCTTTGCAGGTTATATTTGCTATGTCCCATTGGATGCGTGCACTGGTTTGTCTTTGCGAAGCCGGAATTGCGTGCTACTCTGGTGCAAGCTATGCGACGCTTGGTGCGAGTGGCAATGGATTTCTTCTCCCAGGCGTCTGGATGGCGGTCTAGCCTTAGGATTACTTGTTCCTAGAGTGTGTGAGTTTCTTTTTTTAATTTTCTTTTTGTGTTTCTTTGGCTGTGTGCTTCTTAAGCAGAGGCCGGAAGTTTTGCTTTCAAGGGATTGTATCTTCTCGATGTAATGTTCTTGAAATCAATAAAAGCTTCCTTAATCAAAAAAAAAAACTAAACGTAGCTAGAATCGGAATTTTTGCCCCCAACTTTAGTGTGTGTTTGTTTGTGTTGTTGTAATTATTATTGTTAGCAATAAAAAATAGGGAGAAACTAGCACTCGGACGCCCGATTTCTGTTCATCCTATCGGACGCCTTTTGCAACATTTTCTGTCAACGCGTGAAACATTTTTTTTGAATGCTTGCAACATCCATTTACTGTAGCGAATTTTACTGTTTGTCGAAGGAAAATGTTGCACGCGTTGTAACAAAATGTTGCACGTGAAGGAAAAAATATTGCACTGTATTCAAAAATTTTGGACGTCCGAGTACAAGTCATTTCGTAAAAAATATCTCAAAAACCATAAAAAGTTAAAACAAAAAAAAGAAGGAAGTATCAATTAATTCCACCGAACCTGCTTCTTGAGCAAAAACCAGGCATCTTTGGTGCCTGGTTTGTCGACACGGTGGTAGCGACGCATGGCTTTCATCCCTCGGGCAACTGTTTCGTCTCTTGTGGTGACGACGACTTGACTGTCTGGAGCAGCAGCATTCTACAAGGACGTCTCAAGCACACCCTCCCATGCTTTCTCGTTCCACATGTCATCCATCACCAACAAGACCTTCTTCCCTGTCAAGGTAGTAGTAAGGGTTTGCCTAAGCACTTCCATTGCTTTCTCTCCACGGTGGTCTCCCCCGCCCAAGGTGATGGCCGTCCTGAGCAGCTCAGCCTTGTCAAAGTCTTGGTTGACGCTCAACCATATCGTCTTGTCAAACTTGTCCTTAATGGTGTCGTGGTTGAAGACCTTCCGGGCGAGGGTGGTCTTGCCGATCCCGCTGACGCCCACGATGGAGACCACCATGATGTTGCTGTTGCCCTCCTTTGCTGTCAGCATCTCCACTAGCTTTCTCATGTCCTCTTCGATCTTCTCCCCGACAACATCCGACCGAACAGGCTCCCCCGTCGTCTCGTGGCGCCTGGCAGCAAGGCGAGAGAAATACGCCCTGCTGCTATGATCCTCATAGAAACCGAGGTTGATGAAGCTAAAGGAAGCACTCGGCTCCTTGATGCCATCCAGCCTCTGGTTGAGAGCCTTGATGCGGTTGCCGACGTCATTGGTGAGGAGGGGATTCCGCAGGCAGAAGAGTAAGGGGTTGCAGCACCCCATGTCTATCGCGGATGGACCACGCTCCATGGCCTTGAGCTGACAGAAGTCGAGGATGTCGGTGGCGTCGTACATGGCGCCCTTGAGCTCCCTCACCCACCCCTGCACACTCTCGTCGGTGATGCGCCTCCTGTCGGCGTCGGTGAGGAAGTTCTTGAGGTCCCGAAGCTTGAAGCCCATCTTGTCGATCTCACCGGAGACTCCGAGCAGCATCCCGACCTCTTCTTTCGCCATCTCCATCATCATGTTTAGGACGTACGATGCAAAAGCATCCAGGACCACCCGCCATTGCTGCAACTGGTTTGCTGCCTTTTGCTGTATAACAAAGTTAACAAATCAAACGACATCACCTCCAATATCATCATTAGCTTTGAGTTTCGACTACAGATTCTACCAAGGCTAAAAATCGAATTACATATCAACAAGGAAAGAACAATACTACTAATCAATTTACCACAACTAGCCTCTCTTTTTTAATAGAAGAAAACGCTAGCTAGCGTTAATTGCTAACAACAAGAAAGGCAGAGCTACAGGTGCATGCAAAATTGCAAAGCTGGACAGAGAGAATTTTAACCATGAGAAGCTCGTATAGACGGGGGGAGACAAACTTACCTTGGGTAAATTTATTAGCTTCTCAAAGTCAGATTGGGTAAATTTAGCTCAGTCGGTGGTCTTGGGTTAGAGCCCCACGGTGGGAGTTCACATTTGGCCTTGTTTCGATGGTATCCTTTTGCATGTTTCTATGTCAGATTTGCCTCACTTTTGGTAAATTTACTCATCTTAATTCTTTCGAGCATTTCCGGCTTCAGTTTTGGGAATCCATTAGGCCAATACTTTTTCCTGTCAACATTTGGCCCTACCTCTTGTTTCTTCTGTCTTCGATGTGAACAAACCAATCCTCCAAACTGGAGGGCAAATATTTCAAACTGACAAGTGACAGCAACCATCTTTTAGTTCGACATTTAGCATGAAAGTACCGTGTAATGAGCCAGTAAATCTCCCTCTAGATTCTTGACGTGCTGGATGTGACGTTTTATTGTTGTCTGAAGGCAGAACAACTAAAACAGGCAAGTTGGCAATCTAGCATCATGCCTTTTAATATATTTGCCACTCGGCATTTTTTGTACATGCCATCCAATTTTTAAATTGAACAATGGAAAATATCCAATTATTCCTTTAATAAACAATACAAGAAAGGTTCTTGTAGTAGTCTAGAAAATTACCCTTTGTTGGCAATACTTAACATTGTGATTCATACCGTCATACGTGCTCTGCTTGAACAAAGCGTTATGCCAAGTAATGGAAATAATACTCCGCGTCAAAAAATATAGAACATATATTTTGTCGGCACCCATAATTTGCATTCCAAAAAGAAAAACAAGACAGACCAAAAAGAAAAGGAAGGCCGAAAGCAAGGTTTCGATCGAGAGAGAGAGGAGATTAATAATAATGAGATTAGAGTCGAGATTGTTGTAAAATGTAGTCATTTATCTACAATTAATCAATAGTATATCAACGTAATCACACGAATAGGAATAGAGAGCACATACAAAGTAGGAGGGCAAAGTTCTCTCGTTTTATTAGATTGATTTCTTGTACAAAGGGATGCCCAATATATAAACAAAACAGCAAGAGATGAGTTCAGATTCGCCTACACATAGAGATAGAGTCCAACCAAATACAGTTACAAATATCTTATCTCATAACACCCCCCTTAAGTGAATACCGTGTAATGCACATGCCTCATCAAAAATTCCATTAAAAAACCCAGTGAAAAAAAGGAGATGAACAAAAGAGTACATTGCACTTGCGCTTATGTTGCACTAATTGCTTTATTAAAAATCTTCATGTGAGAAAATTTCAGGAAAACTCACTAAGAGAAAAAGAGTACAACTTATAATTTTTTAGATTTATATTAGGATCTTCAGGATCATAATAAGGGTCACGATTCAAGGATTTACTCTCCCTAAACTTTGCATATCTCTAAGCCGTCTCATTCCAATGTCATTAACACATTTTTGGAATATAGATTTTGGCAAGGACTTAGCGAATAAACCGCAAGATTTCCACATAACTTAGTTTGCAAAATCTTTACCTCACCATTCATCTCGGAGTTCGTGTGGATAGAAAAGTTCAGAGCAATATGCTTCGTGATATTACTTTCACATAATCCATTTGCATTTGTGCAACACAAGCAACATTATTTTCAGAGATAATTGTGGAGGTACCGACGATGTTAAGACCACATACCTTCTTGATATGCCTAATCACACAGCTTAGCCAAACACATTCACATGAGGCTTCATATAAAGATATAATCCCTGGGTGGTTGGTAGAAATAGCTACCAAGGTCTATCTAAAAGACTGTCAAGAAACGGTTGTACCACCGCAGAGAAATACAAAACCAGTTTGAGATTTAGCACTATAGGGATCGAGACGGATAGCCAAGACATCCGTATATCCTACTATGGTTAAGTCTTGGTTTTTCGGAAAAGCAATCCAAGATCTCAAATACATTGGAGGTATATGAGTAAAGTTTTGACATCAGCCTAATGTCTTCTGGTTAGGGCTGCACTATATCTTGGTAACAAATTTACTGCGAATGCAATATCAAACCTTGTGCATTTTGCAAGATACATAAGTGCTCTAATAGCACTTAAATTTACTGCGAATGCAATATCAAACCCAGCGCGACCACCCTTCTCATCCAAACATATGTTGGGCTCATCTAGTGCAAAATTGATCCAACTTGCACACGCTTCGCGCTTCTATATCGAACATTATTTAAAATAACATTATTCGTCCCAAAGTCCTTAAATTGTGCTAAAGAATGGCGTAATGCACAAGGGCAAAATGTTCTCTTTTATTTTCTGGAGAACCAATAGACGTACGTACAATTTCACTGACCTATCAATATAATCGACTGCGCCTCCGTTAATTTTTCGATGAGTTATCAAGTAAGTAGTCGAGTAATGGATCGTCAGTCCACCGGTGTAAAAGCTAGCTAGCTAGTGGCTGCAGCCTGCAAATACATTATCCCTTGGCATTCCATCACTTGGAACATGCATGTACAATGTAATGCCCGCGTGTACGTAGACACGCCTCACAGACTGCGTATTAATGTTCCGCACAAAGGCCCTGTACAGGCAAGATGATGCTTACCAATCTATATATTATATATTAAAAACTCACGAGAGCAGCTAAGAAAAAAGAAAAATAAACTATAAATTCACACAAAAAAATAAAACATCTAGCCTTTAATCTGGTGGACCCTAATTAAAAATTGTCATATCTTTCTAACAAAAAAGATGAATATACTAGAAATTCTCACAAAAAAGCAAAACATTTGTCCCTTAATCTAGTGGACCCTAATTAAATTGAACTATAAGAGCTATTGGATATTATTATTTAAAGAAAAACATATAATCGTCCACCTAGCGGAACTGAGTTATAATAGCTAGCTTAGATTCAAAGAATGAGTCCTTACCATGTACAATAAAAAATAACAAAAATTCGAAATAAAAAATAAAAGAAAAGAAAGAGACCATTCCAAGTACAATAAAAATAACAAAAAACAGGTAAGCTCCTTGCCTAGTTAAATGCTGTTTATTCGTTTTACACTTTTACAGACAACAGTGAAAATTGGTTATATTTTGTAATAAATCCATTGTCATTCCTGCAAAAAAAAGGCAAATCCGTTATCTACAAATTTATGTTGATATTGCACAACGGAAAGAATAATCTCTAATCAGTTCCTTGCCTAGTTACATGCTTCTGCAAGTCTTGTCTAGCCTTTCGTAATCTTAATATGTCATACCAGTCCTTGTATTGTATTGAATAATTCCTATTGCAATTCTTCTTTTAGTCTCTTATTAGCACTTAATTGCTTCTTTGTGCAACTCTCCAGCACCCAGTGCAAACAGTTTAAGATCAGAGTTTTGAAGGTGAAGGAGGATCTTGAAAGTGCTGGACTTTCTATGACAACCAACCCTGAAAAGGTATCTCCACTGTGTTAAAACTTCATATCATCATGAACTTAACCACAATGTGTGATAATCAAACCTAGAAGGCTTCTTGGCAGCTCTTGCCTTACTTGATTGGCATCATTTCTGTCTAATTCTCAGCCACGCCGTCGGTGCCTTAAGGTACGTGAGGAAGGTGGAGTTCATATCACTGCTGGTAATCGTGTCATCGATATCCGGATTTCTCAATCATATAGTACTGCTCAATTAGTTATAACCTTCTTTTTCTTAAAAAACTAGCTATAACCCAAAGACTTGGCTTTGATTAAGACTTTGCATTTTTTGTTGATGATTTCATACTAGCTAATCTATTCAATCAAATCAATAATTAATGTTACTCTTCAGTCCAAAAATTAAACTCACTGCACAATACTACTGAATTATGAGGTCTATATGTTTGTTTGTATACACTGATTCTTCATGACGCCACTCTAAATTATTTTTACTGCAATAGTTAGGTTGCACCATGGTTTTGCATTCGATCAACGTGACACACTTCCATTGACATGCAGGGCATGCCGCGCCCCTTCACAGCAATGTAGAAGCCCTACAAGGATGAGGTCTTCAAGGACATTGCAAAGAAATCTCTTGAATACATTTTGTGATGGAAAGCTTCGAGCTTCCTTGTAAACCATCAAATCAATATAGGAACCTGATATTGCACTGGCCATGCGCCATAGATAATGTTATGGCAATGGGTAATGCTTAGGTTGTTTTTACTGTGTGCAGGTTTTTAAGAAAAAACCTCATAATTCATAAACTTTTTAAGTTTGTCAGAATTTTTTTTTTTTTGTAACTTCTATCATATAACGAATTTGATCATGAAATTTTATATGTAGATGGGGTAAGATGAGATGTACATCCATGATTTTTTTCAGAATTTTTTGAAACTTTTCTTAGTTGGATTGCACGGTGATTGCACGGGAGCCCTGATTGCACCGCAGTCGTTGCCCGTATGAGAAAAGTATTTTAAATTCTTCGCAGGTATTTTAAATTCTTCACAGGTATTTTAAAACTAAGTGAAGCCACGGTTAATATTTTAAAACTTATTTTAAACTTTTCTTCGCAGGTATTTTAAATTCTTGGTACGTAGTGCTACTAGCCCTTTGTACTCAACTGTTGCTATCTTCAACTTTCTCATGGAATATGACAGTTTCCTAATTCATTTCTGATTCGTCGTTTTGATCTATGATAAATGAAGTTCAAAAGACGTTACTAACGTGAAAAATGCATAATGTTGACAACTGTTAGTTATGAAGTTGCATTAAGTAGATGAAATATTCACCTTGTAATGAAAGTGCTTCGATCAACTCATGCACGCCCCTTTTATATTGGAAATTGCTAGTTCACCTTGTAACTTCTAGCATAGCCCTGATTGGTAATGATGATATTTTTCCGAAGAGAAAAGACGAAGCAATAGTGTTAGTTTACCTGTAGATCGAGAAGAGCTGACAATGATATTTGTCTCCAAGTTGCAGGAGGGATCTCTTGTATACTGCACATACCATTTCCTTTGATTGTCTCCGTCCCGTGCATAGGCATTGACATGTTCCATATGGTGGAACTTGCCCCACTCAGGGCTAGATCGTCCCACGGTTATGGAGGTGAGTAGCTTACGGCTGCAGTCCAGCAGCAGATGCCTTGGCTTTACATCTCGCATGAATTTTGGGAGCGTTTTCATGTCGTAGTCCTCCAGCACGAGACTTTGGAGTGCAGGGACACCCTGAAGTACCTTGAGCTTTGGGCAAATCACAACGACAAGCTTTTGCAATTTGGGGAGATTAGTGATCCTCTCCAGGTCGGGGTTGTGAAACACTTCAAGCTCAACAATAGAGGCAAAGTCCTCCAGGGAGTTGAGGTGCTGGACCTTACATATATATATAGTTTTATCAATGCCTTTGCATGGGAGGCAAGCCCAGGAGGAACACGCCTCAGCTTGCAGTGCTTGAGGTGAAGTAGCTTCAAGACAAGCATGGCCTGCACATTTACTTGCTCAGGCTCCCACTCCCACTCCTCCCATTCCACCACTCCTATTAAGCGCATCTCATGCAATCTAGGAAATGCAATAGCCACCTGGGATGATGGATGATGAATATGGTGATGGTCGTGCTGTAGGAATTCATGCCCAACACGCTTGATGGCTGGAGTGTCGTTGATCTGTAAGAGCTGCAAACAGGGTAGTTGGCACAAACCATCAGGGAGTTGGGTGCAGCAGGTCAGGTCCTCCAACAATAGAATCCTCAAGCTCTTGAGGGGTGCTGCTGCTGTGGACATCATCCACCGTGGGAGACGACGACCAAAATATCCAAAGATTTTAAGAACATCTAAGCAGGGCGTTGGGCAGAGCTCATCAAACACCTCCTCGATTCGTCGCTGCTCTTCCTCGGAGACACCTTCTTCCTCTTTGACTAACCGATCATCTCCCACCCTACTGGTGCAGTATAAGAATAAAATAGTAAGATGCACCTTTTCACCAAGCCTGGCCTTTGCGGCAGACGACACAGCAGATACATTCTCCAGATAATTTAAAAAAAGAAACCGGAGCTGGGAAAGAGGCCCCAACTCTTCCAAACTACACCAATCACCATCCATGTGGGCTGGAAACCCACCTAGTATCCTCAAATTTGTTAGACCTCCGAACCCTCTTGGTGTACAGTTTATACTTGTGTCAGAAAGGCTTAGGTACCTCAGCTGCCCTAGCCTTACAATGCTATGAGGAAGTTTCACCAAACTTTTACAGCCATAAAGGCTGATGTGCTGCAAGAATTTCATCTTGCCGATGTCTTCTGGTAATCTAGAAATATCAGTGTCATGTAGGGACAAATACCTCAGGTGCTTGAGTTGATACAAAGATTGAACCAATGCAGCAAAGTTTGCAGATTCTACATGTAGAGTCCGTAGACTTGATACATCAGTTCGTCTTAGGGATAAATACCTCAGGTGCTCGAGGTGATACAAAGACTCAACCATTGTAGAAACATTTGCAGATTCTATATGTAGAGTCCGCAGACTTGATAAAGTAATCAATGAATCACCCGACTTAATCTTCATATGGCCAATTGATATTAGTGTTCTTAGTGATTTCTGTACATTTAAAGAACTCCACTCGAACTCATCTGACTCCAATCCCTTGCTTTCTAGAGACAACCGAAGAATCTTTTGTGAACTAAGTTTATCGATAATGTTAGTTTCACCGTTTTGAGCTACGAGTGCTTCGTCTCTGGCAACATACTGAGCAAATGAGCGAACAACATCATGCATGTTGCAAAACCATTGATCAGGGTACTTTGTATCTGGCTCTATAAGGTTCCTCAATATTAACTCCTTGTAGTAGTCTCCTCCTAACTCTTCTAATTCATCTGTGTTTCCATGAACAAATCCCTCGCTAATCCACATGCTAGTAACTGTATCATAAGAGAACTTCGTATTTTTAGGGAGAAGGGAGTAGTGCAGAAAGCACTGCTTCAGACAGGGAGGCAAATCTTCGTAGCTTAAGTATATTGCGTGGTTTAGCTCTTCAGGTACTGATCGTGTGAAATCATTCAGAACTTTCTCCCAATCACTTCGTCGTTTGTCCCTCTTGCACAGGAGTCCTCCCATTACTTTGACAGCAAGTGGCAAACCACCACATTTTGCTATGATTTGCAATCCAATGTCCTTTAGCGTGTCGTCAATCTCATGTTCATCGATCTCACTTGAGACTACCTGCAAGCGGTTTAAACCGATAGAGTTAATACGGAACATATATGTTGGTAATTAGCTAGTACGTGAACGAATTGACCAGCTAGCATGTGAACGATTAACGTGTGCACTGAAACAGGAGGCTCCTATAAAACAAAAAACAGAGGCCAAATTGTGGTAATTTCGGCCGAATTTCGGTTCAAAATTTTAAATTTTTTAATTTTGACCAGATTTTATCCGAAATTCTGAGGTTTCGTCCACCTCTGAGATTTGAACTGAAAACAAAATTTGAAACCCTGGTTCTTTGTTACTAACTTTTTTGCCTTTTAAGACCTGACATATTTATGAGGTGGAGTCTTTTGGGAAAAAAATTCTATAGCACGAGACGCTATGGAGCATTCCTTTTAAAAACTAAACACATGGCAAAGCACGGATCTCAAATTAGTTAAACCTTCTTCTTCTATCCACCAATATATATCATGTGAGGGATGTTATAGATGCTCTATAGCACCTTGGTGCCAAAGAATTTTTTTCCAGAGTCTTTTACGCAAACTTCTGACATATTTATACTTCGGATAATCATGGAGACACCTCTTAATTAAGCCCTAGAAGTTCATCATGTAGGCTAACACTAAACATAGTACAATCGGAATTTTTGGCCCAACTTTTGTGATTTTGTAATTATTATTTATTAGCAATAAAAAATATTTTGAAAACCATAAAAAATAAAAAACATCAAGTATAAAAAGAAGGAAAGAGAACATCAATTAATTCCAACGGACCTGCTTCTTGAGCAATGACCAAGCATCTTCGGTCCCTAGTTTGTGGACATGGTGGTAGGGATGCACGGCTTTCATCCCTCGAGCAACTCTTTCGTCTCTTGTGGTGACCATGACTCGGCTGCCTGGAGCAGCAGCGTTGCCCAAGGGCGTCTCAAGCACACCCTCCCATGCTTTCTCGTTCCAGATGTCATCCATCACCAACAAGACCTTCTTCCCTATCAAGGCAGCAGTAAGGGTTGGCCCAAGCATGGCTGTTGCTTTCTCGCCACGATGGCCTCCCCCAGCCTGGGTGATGGCTGTCCTGAGCAGCCCAGCCTTGTCCAAGTCCTGGTTGACACTCAACCATATCGTCTTGTCAAACTTGTCCTTTATGGTGTTGTGGATGAACACCTCCCGGGCGAGGGTGGTCTTGCCGATCCCGCCAACGCCCACGATGGCGACCACCATGATGTTGCTATTGCACTCCATTTATGTCAGCATCTTCACCAACTCCCTCGTGTCCTCTTCGATCTTCTCCCCAACAACACCTGACTGGACAGGCTCCCCCGTCGTCTCACGGCCCCTGGCAGCAGGGCAAGAGGAATGCACCCTGCTGCTATGATCCTCGTAGGAACCGAGGTTGACGAAACTGAATGCGGCACTTCGCTTCTTGATGCTATCCAGCTTCTGGTTGAGAGCCTTGATGCGGTTGCCGACGTCGTTGGTGAGGAGGGGATTCCACAGGCAGAAGAGTAAGGGGTTGCAGCACCCCATGTCTATCGCGGATGGACCATGCTCCATGGCCTTGAGCTGACAGAAGTCGAGGATGTCAGTGGCATCGTACATGGCGCCCTTGAGCTCCCTCACCCACCCCTGCACACTCTCGTCAGTGATGCGCCTCCTGTCGGCGTCGGCGAGGAAGTTCTTGAGGTCCCGAAGCTTGAAGCCCATCTTGTCGATCTCACTGGAGACTCCGAGCAGCATCCCGACCTCTTCTTTTGCCATCTCCATCAGCATGTTTAGGACGTACGATGCAAAAGCATCCAGGACCACTGCCATTGCTGCAACTGGTTTGCTGCCTTTTGCTGTAACAAAGTTAGCAAATCAAATGACATCACCTCCAATATCATCATTAGCTTTGAGTTTCGACTACAGATTCTACCAAGGCTAAAAATCGAATTACATATCAACAAGGAAAGAACAATACTACTAATCAATTTACCACAACTAGATGCCTCTCTTTTTTAATAGAAGAAAACGCTAGCTAGCGTTAATTGCTAACAACAAGAAAGGCAGAGCTACAGGTGCATGCAAAATTGCAAAGCCGGACAAAGCTACAGAATTTTAACCATGAGAGACTTACCTTGGGTAAATTTAGCTTCTCAAAGTCAGATTTGGTAAATTTAGCTCAGTCGGTGGTCTTGGGTTAGAGCCCCACGGTGGGAGTTCACATTTGGCCTTGTTTCGATGGTATCCTATTGCATGTTTCTATGTCAGATTTGCCTCACTTTTGGTAAATTTACTCATCTTAATTCTTTCGAGCATTTCCAGCTTCAGTTTTGGGAATCCATTAGGCCAATACTTTTTCCTGTCAACATTTGGCCCTACCTCTTGTTTCTTCTGTCTTCGATGTGAACAAACCAATCCTCCAAACTGGAGGGCAAATATTTCAAACTGACAAGTGACAGCAACCATCTTTTAGTTCGACATTTAGCATGAAAGTACCGTGTAATGAGCCTGTAATCTCCCTCTAGATTCTTGACGTGCTGGATGTGATGTTTTATTGTTCTCTCAAGTCAGAACAACTAAAACAGACAAGTTGGCAATCTAGCATCATGCCTTTTAATATATTTGCCACTCCTGGCATGATTTGTACATGCCATCCAATTTTCAAATTGAACAGTGGCAAATATCCAATTATTCCTTTAATAAACGATACAAGAAAGGTTCTTGTAGTAGTCTAGAAAATTACCCTTTGTTGGCAATACTTAACATTGTGATTCATACCGTCATACGTGCTCTGCTTGAACAAAGCGTTATGCCAAGTAATGGAAATAATACTCCGCGTCAAAAAAATATAGGACATGTATTTTGTCGGCACCCATAATTAGCATTCCAATCCCTATGTGTATACTATGCACAAGCATCCAACATTAACACTTCACATTCGTACATGAGAAAAATAACAGAGTAGCACAGAATATTAAGCATTCAAAGTTAAGTCACACTTGATTAGTTTTTCGACAAGGATAACCAGCCAAATAGTTCATATTAAAGATCAAAGCCGAAGCAAAAGAAAGAGGCAACCATATCCAGCTAGTATAGCTCAGTAAAATTGCACCGTCGTGGTACAATACAAATCACAAATAGCTGTTAATCATGTTTACAATACATAGTCCGAAATAATTTCGATCCTGTTCCATCTTGTTCTTCCTCGTATGTCCTACTCCTCTTCATCCCATGAGATACACGGTCTAGCAAAACTACAAAGTTACGTTGGGAATATTTCTTTTAGGAGGAAAGAAAAAAAAAAGGAAAACAGAGTAACAACACAAATTAGCACTTGTTTTAATTTACCTGCAGATACGAAGGAGTGATTGATGTTTGTCTCCAAGCTGTAGGGATCTCTTGTATACAACACGTACCATTTCCTTTTATTGACTCCATCGTTTGCATATGCCTTGACATGCTGGATATGGCTCAACTTGTCCCACTCAGGGCCAGATTGCTCCGCTGCTATGGAACTCAGCAGCGCTAAGCTACAGTCTAGTAGCAAATGCCTTGGCTTTACATCTCGCATGAATTCTGGGATTGTCTCCATGCTGTTGTCCTCCAGCTCGAGCCTCTGGAGTGCAGGAACACCCTCCAGCACCTTCATCTTTGGGCAGCAGATGATGACAAGCTTTTGTAATTTGGGGAGATTAGTGAGCCTCTCCAAGTTAGGATTGCATCGCACATCAAGCTCAACAACAGAAGGAAAGTTTTCCAGGGAGTTGAGATGTTGGACCCTATATATGGATACTTCTTTCAAAGCCTTTGCATGGGAGGCGAGG